>OMLF01013189.1:38369-63638 GCA_900302615.1 Holocentrus rufus | reverse complement strand
CCAGGAGTGAACCTGAGTTCCATCACCCACATCTACACAGTCTTCTACAAGAAACACTATTACAGCTTCCTGGCTGTTCAGCATGCAGATCTCTATCATAATGTCACTGACCACAATGGCAATGTATATAAACTTAGTTCAGTGAGGGCAGGGCAACCATGAAGGGGAAGCCATTTTCTGATGGCATTTCCCTGTATGGGTTTCATAACCAGAAAAGTGTGTCATGCTACACTGCAGGAAAGTCCAAAATAACAGAGGAAACCAAAGGCAGAAAAAAAAAGAATGGAAGAAATTTAGGAAAACGAGATCTCCACTTATTTAACTGCAGACAAAGAGAGGCAGCTTTGGCTTGTGCATACAATCAAGACTTTGTGTGGCTGTAGAGAGGAAGAGTTGGGTGGAACTGGCCTAATGTTGGCACTGAATCTTGAATGCTGGGTTGCTGCTTATGATCAATCAGACCAAACCAGAGGACAATATGTACAGATATATTCTGTAGCATGTCTCACTGTAATTAGTTGCTCATCAGCTATGAGATATTATAACTCTCATTCTCAATTACTGTTTTTTTTCCACCACCTTGTATCACAATATAGAAACTGGTATTGATTTATTAATAGGGTATAAAAAAGTTGAAATAAGAAATGAAAGTTGCACATGCTTAGATTAAAAAAAAAACAGCTGATAGGAAACTCACCTGACAGCCAGATGCTCCGGGATCCCTTCCATAGCCAAGAAATGAAGCCCTCTCCGATTTACCTGTTTAAAACACAGAAAAAAATATACATAAATATATTTATTATTTTTAGAATAAAACTAGAGTATAGCGTCCCAATATAAAATCCAATAAATGCATTATATGGATATGAACTTCATATAATTTCTTTTAAGGGCTCAGCTCCACGTCCTTATGAGTTAAGCTGCCAGCTCTTGTTTGGTGACAGTGTTTTGATTGCAGCTGCAGTTGTTTGGCTCTTTATCGCTGTCAATCCCCAGCAGTTACAAAGGAGATGAGCATTTTTAACCTTTGTTTATCGAGGGAAAATCAGCTGAACATGTCTGAGTGGCGGTGCTTCACAATACAGCTCCAAACATTCACACCTGGGAGTTCCCCAGAACAACTTCGCTCTTCTGTTGTTTGTCACTGAGCAGCTCCACTAGAGCAGCTGGAGGTATCACTGCCCTGCTCATTAACAACAGATGTTGAGAGTAGAGAGAGATTTACCAACTTCCTTTACCCGCACACATTATCCCAGCCAGTGTGAAGATTCAAACCAGTGGCCTTACGATCACAAGATCACAGACCTGCTTCTCTAACCTCTGAGCTAATGCTGCCATCGTGATGCCGACGAGATTGAGCAGAACTGCACTGGAACAACAACCTCTAAAAAACACAGAGGTCCACTAACATGGACAAAGCTTCATCATACTGCTGGCTAAGGACCTCACAATATCTGAATTCAATTCAATGGGTCAAAATATAATTTAATTACTTGACACAGTGTATAAAGTTTATTGACAATATCTGACTGAACTGATACAAACGATAACCGTGTATCTTTTCAGTATTGTGATACTGATATGGATTAAAGGATAAATGGAGGCAAAACAGATTTTCCATTCATCTTAATGTTTTCATTCTTCTGTAGTAGGCTAATTAAATGTAAGAAATACACACTTCTGTATGCTGCAGTACACTGAAAAAAACATGTTTATTTTATCTATTTATCCCTTATGAAAATGAAATGCTCTGCGGATTCAATTTGAACACTAATAAAGAGGTTTTGTTCCAGCAGATTTACAGGCTGCGAGAAAACAGGGAGGTGTCTAGTCAGGTACAAGGTTAAGTTTGTGTTGCCATCGTATTTAAAGACTGAACGGCAAAGCTAACAGATGTTCCTTTGATTAAGTTCATGTAGCTCTTTTTGTATCTGAACCCAAAATGCAGCCTAACATCTGCCTTTAGACTCTGTGGCAGCGGCTTTTTGACAGCTGCCATTATTATTGAACAGACGTGATTTGGTCAGATAGGGCCTCCGGAAATCTTAAAGCTGCAGCAAAATGGTCACTAGAGTGACAGCTACAATACCAGAGTTTTTAATTAAAACAAAAAAATAAAATAAAATCATCAAAATTGTATACCCTTGTATTATGTAGCTAAATGCAAAAATTAAACCTTTGTTATGAATATAATCATATGAGGAGCATAATTCAATATTAATGCAACCAACATATAAACTGACTACTTTGTGTGGGAACAAGTTTTCAATATAATAATGGCAATGCAAAAAATATAGCTTCAGTGGATTATTCACTGATAGAGCAATAAGTCTCCAGGAGACTTTCCATCAGTGTCACTTGTCTGGCATGCACCTCTCAAAGAGGGGCTTCCAAGCAGCCATCAGGGGAAAAAATAAAACTCACAGCACACAATGCACATGAATCATACACTTCACAATATCCAAACTCAGCAGTTTTATTCCCGTGGAAAAACAAACAAACAAAAAAATGAAAGCTCCTACAGGAAAATGATGAATAACTTTAACAACATCATACATTATTTTTGTCAGACTTCCAAACATTACAAGCACAGACACAAGCATTGGAACTAAATTCTGTTTACTCTGGGGAAAAGGTAAATATTTTTAGTGAGTTAAAAACTTGCATAGCCTGGATCTTTTGTTACACAATGACTGATCTGAACATTGCTTTCACAGGCACAGGTGAACAGAGAATTCACATGTGCTTATCTGAGCAGTCCTGCAGGAGACAGTTGCAGTGCATCTGTGCAGACTGTCTCCAGAGACGGAGGAAACTGTGCAAATCAGGGAAGATGCTCTAACTGACAAAGCTGCTTGTCTTGTTGTATCAATAGAGTTCATTTGATGTGATATAACAATTCCCCCTCTCACAAAATTAAATAGGATTAAACTGTCAGTTACCAACAACATTTCCTAACGTGGGAGTATGATGAAACATCTCTCTTTTGACTGAGAATTTTTTATTTCCTCTTATGATAGAGGTACCTTAGGGTGGTTCGGTGAAATTCATTATTAGTCATTAAACGCCCTCTCTGAAGAAAAGGTCTGGTCAAGTCCAAGAGTGAAATATTTATCACCAGCATGTGTTTTGTCACACACACTGTGTCTGCTGTGAATAATTGATGGCCAGTGTTGTTTCAGGCCCCATCAGGGCAGACAGATGCACTCATGTAAACACCCTCTTGCTGTCTGCGTTACGATTGAGAGGTAGCCACACAGCTCCCTCAAACCTCTGGAGCCGGCCAGGCCGAGTGCTCTCACATGCTCTGGCCCCGGCGCGTAGTCGGCATCAGAGGCCCAAACTGAGAGGATAATGTCCCCAAGGAATCATTTGGTAAATAGGCATTTAACTGCTGAGCACGGTACTGTGAGTAAAGCGTGTGATAATATATAACAGCCTAAAATCTACATGTAATTTCCACTCGTAACTTTCACTTCAGCTGTTTACATTTGTTTTCACCAATTTTTTCCACTCAAGTCACTTTTCCTTCCAAACTGTCCCCATACAAATATATTAAGTTTTATCACACATGGTTGTCGTTTTCTATGATCAATGTTTCCTCTTCACCTCTATTGAAAATCTCATGTTACCAACGACATGTGGGAGATTGATTTAACGTGCCTCTGTTGTCAAAAAAAAAAAAACCTGGGCATGGCAGGACGTCCAGGTGGCTCAGCTGGTTAAGCAATGCAGCTGCCATGTCCAAGATCTGAATACTGATTTATTTTTATTTTTATTTTTTTAAAGAACGGAACTTATTATTTCACCGCTGCTGTTTGAAACTGGTTTGGATTTCTTTGCTGCAGGAAATAAAATTACAATAATGTCGCAACAAAGTAGTAAATATGATTTGGAAAGTCAGGATTTTCTCTGATACCAATGTTGACCAGATGTGACATTTAGAGGTGAAGTATGGAAGCTCAGTCAACAAATGATGCTGACAGTGATATTTTATTACTATGTGACCATTTAGCATTGTGTGTAAATAACTGCTATATCTGCTATTTATACTTTTAACTTTTATTCATAATAAATTTATTAAAACATGAATTACATGATGCAGATTTTTTCTTCGTTCTGCTGCTGCAATTCATATTAGCAGAGTTTAATATGTTAATTAATTACAGTTAATAGTCAAGGTGCCAACCTTCAAATAAAACTCAGAGATGAAAAACTGCAGGAAAAAGCTTCAGTTTTCACAACAAAGGGATTTTTAACATGCTTTTGGCTATTGCCTAGGCTATCAGAGTCTGTTAGGCTTAGCTCAACAAACAAGATGACAGTGATTAGTTAGGCCTCCAGATGGGCTCGTGCTAACTTTCATCAAAAGAGAAAACTGCAATGCAGGAGAAAAAGTAGAAGTTTTTTTCCAGTCAGGAAATGTTAGAGACACAGTAAGAACCACAAGCAGTCACAATCAATTAATGTTATGAGTGATGAAAAAGTGAACATCAGGTGCACACCAAGCTGTGCCACTTTTCTCGGGTGATAGCGAAAGGGTCGTTAGCCTACCTGAAACAGGTTAGCCACTGCAGTTGTAAAGCTTAACCAGACTGAAACACCGAGAGACTGAGCATCACTTGATATGAGGAAGCATCGTTTGACTGACTGACCTCAATTTGGATCCGACATAAACTTAAAATAAGTCTTAAAATAAATTGTATTCCAACAAAAGTTTATTCTAATCGACTGTCACGTTCATTCAATTAAAACTCTGAAGTTACACACGACATCAGCTGATCAGCTATCAGCTGTCCCAACCAAACAGCAATTCATCTGACCAGTAAATGTGGCCAAATGTGCAAAAAAGATGAGGACGTGACAGAATCTTGTTCATTACATATGGGTAATGTCCATGATCGATGAGAATAATCCAGTTAAGTGGACAAAGTGGCTCTGTTATAAACACAAAATGTAAGTCAGCCTCAGCCATCCTCAGTATTCTCACGTTGTTCTTTATGACCCAAATGAGCCAGTAAGAGCACAGGGATGCAGCAGCACACAGGGGACAGGCCAAGCCGGAGCATAGTTGGGGATTAACTTCAGTATCCTGTATAGAGGTCATGGATGAACAGGGCTCTCGGTTCATTTGGACTGACCTGCTGAAGATGCAGCAGCTCTAACCTCTTTTTATCTTATCACATCCCCCATCTCTGCTCTTGGCAGTGCTAGGCGAAAGATATGCAGTGGGGTGCTGTGATCAATAACTTGTCTGCCCTACTGCTCTCCTCCGTCTTCCCCTGCATGTCCCCCTGGAAGCAACCAGAAGGTATTTCCCCTCCCTTAGCAGATACATCATAAATTATAGAAATACTCTGACTGGGGATGACTGGGGAATAAGCCAAACCATCACACTTAAGGAGCAAATCACATGTACAGCGTCATGTGTGGGACAGAGACACAATTCAAGTCATTGTGCAGCCTTTTTCAGAGTCTCTCAGAGCGAGTAAGGGGGTCTGACCAAAAGGGCCAACATGCTTGGAAAAGTAACAGAAGGCACTTCTGCTGCATGAA
Organism: Holocentrus rufus; assembly: GCA_900302615.1. NCBI lineage: Eukaryota > Metazoa > Chordata > Actinopteri > Holocentriformes > Holocentridae > Holocentrus > Holocentrus rufus. The sequence goes on along the minus strand of OMLF01013189.1, from coordinate 58,082 downwards.
GCTGCCAGCTCAGCGATTTGAAACTTGGCACTCGGATGTCTCGAGTATAAATATTCTTTATATGAGGGATTTACAAGGAAAAACTGCTTTATAATAACAGGGCTGCTACAACCTTTAATACAAGCTTTGACAGAGGCCAGCCTGTCTGAATTTGAAATTGTGCATGGTCTCATCAATCAAGTTATTATTTACCCTTCGACTCTAGAAGTCAACCCTAGATTTTCAATGCCACTGAATGGACATTAAGGATTTTGTTGTGGATTAATAGCACATCAACTCTGCCACATGTAGAAAGTGATTTTGGCTAAAGAGATTCAGGGCGCTTAATTACACACAGGAGTCATTTTGTCAGAGTGCTATGACACATTTCTGTTGACATTCAGATCTTTCAGAGTGTGGTAACAGTTTCTGTTTCAAAATGTAAAGGTGAAAAACAAAGAATCATTGGACAAAATCAAAGTCTGTTCTCTATTCTGGAGAGTAAAAGCCTTAAGACCCGTGAATCAGGTCCTATGATGTGGATACGGTCATACAATATAAGGACTCCAATGCAGTCTCAAGTCTGTGATATGTATCAGCAAATTTAGGCATAATAAACTAATTAAAAACAAAAAAGCACGAAACAATGGCAAATACAATACATTTTATTTGTTGCTGTGTCTGATCAAATAACAGAGGAGAGGGAACAATTCTTGCTGACTCCTAAACCACAAATCTTTCAAAGTACTCCAAAACTGTATATTGACAAGGGTCTCATGACACAATTCAGCACAATACAGATAGTTCATGTGTGTCTCTACTCAAATGTTAATGCATTACATATGACTGTAATTTACACAAAACAGATCCAAACAATGCAGTGTATCATATATGTATTCTGGGTAAATGTGGCTGTATTTCAATATCAGGAAAGCATTTCTAATGTTTTGCACATTGTCACATTGTGAGCATGTTTACGGTCTCACAGTTTTCTCCAAGGTTACTTAAATCCCTGTTGATTCACACTCGGTCTATGCAGGGCAGATAAGGGACGCAGTGTTACATTTTTGCAGGTTTGTAAATCAAGAGAACAGGTAAGACTGAGCTTGCACCAGAAAGCTCATTCTTTGCTTTCTTTGGTCCTTTCAGTGAGGTCAAAAAATCAAAACTTCATATGGAATTAGAGCATCTGAAATAAAATGCTCCATGCTGCCTGACTGAAGAATTTGAAAGTGTTGTATTTCAGTCTTTATTTGATGGTTATTCATTTTCTAAATTCCAGCAGAAAGAGATTTCACTCTTCTCTTTTGCAGGCTATTTTTATTACAACATGGAGTCTTTCCTCTACCAGCACAATCACCAGAACTGGAAAGTTGGGAGAAAAGTCAAACAAGACAGGTTGAAAATCACCACTTGGGTCCTGTGCAGAGTATTATCAGACTGATTAACAACATATTTGTACCTGCTGGCAATCAGGAGGGAGGACCTAAAACTGAGGCTAGGTCGGGATTGATTGTATGAACACATTATCTGGAGGTGTGCAGGCTTTATAAATTGCATTTTAATCACATCGATCAACTATTGGCCGCCCTGATCATATCAATCGTGTTTGATATTTACAACCTGAAATCTAGATGGGTCTTGGAGTAGAGACCAGAACCATCAATGAGCACTTAGTTTACACTGAGGTGAAGTGAGTTATATTAAAGTTACAATAATGCTAGAAATTAATGATAATAATGTGGTAATAATTTGGGAACTCCTAGCCTACAATGAATCTTTGTTACTATGGTTACTACCATTACCTATTTTCAGAAGAAGCCTGTTCACCTCTAGCTATCCTGAAAAGTGTTAAGCCCACGCTTGCTCTTCATCCAGCGTTACCCAAATTCCCTTTTTGTTTTGTCTTTGTTTTTAAGCATTTTAACACAGGTTGGATTAATGCTCAAATTTTATACATATTGATTAATAATGGATATGTTTGAGTTCCCATGAGATTAGAGGTCTTAAAATCAACTTGAAATTGCAATGTAGCGTCCAACAAAACCTGATAAAGTCTCATGGCTGAATTGCTGGTCAAATTTAAGGTGAATTCATATTCAATACGTTGGAGTAAAGTAGAACAAAGTGATACATCAAGGGGAACATATTGCTGGGTAGGCCAGTTCCAAAGCCAGGAACCTAAATTAGCAGAATAAAATAGTCTCTTATCACACGACACAATCCTCTGTCTGAGCAGACATAACTCATTCTGAAGAAAATAGGTCACTGTAATAATCTATATTTCCTGAGTAAGAACATAACTCAAGCTGTTAAATCTTAAATTCCCTTAATGAAATATTTAAGTTTGAAGCAAGACCTTATCAATCAAAGCGCACTTACCTATTGTGAGGGAAAGAGAAACAAAGTAGCAGGACAATAGATCAATTTCATATGAGGAGTTGCAGACCTGACATAAACCATCCTGCGACTGTACTTCAATAGGCCTGTAAAACCAGATAGGCCTCACAACCACAACTCTATTTACATCTTTATATATAATATTACTATTTACATACATGTGTAGCATTTTGTAGTAAAGAAACAAAGTCATTTTCTCATCTGTTTCATTCTCTTGCCTGTTTCTTGCCAGTGTCTGTCTGTATTCTCATTTCTTTTTGAGCTACAGCCCTACATTTTGATTACCAATAGGTCTACAGCACTTTGATGGATGGGAAGCCAAATTAATCCATCATCTGCCTTAACAACAGCACAGTTGCAAGCTCCCGGGAAAATGACACACAATGCAGTAGGAATAAAGCTGCTTAATTACCGCCACCACCATCAATGATTTGAATATGACTGAAGAATACAAGCCACTGTGACATTGGAATCACTATCTCACAGACAAATCAATAGCAGTTCAAACTGAAAATCGATCTTAGAGAAAATAATCATCAAATTCTAGTTAATTGCTTCTGTGAAGCTGCCTCCTTGCTGACAGTAGAAGACCATGGATCACACTGAGGTGTGAAGGTGCAGCTATAACTGTGAAGCAGGGTGCTGCTGCAACAGAGAGGATGTGCTCAGCAAACCTGCACCGGAAAAAAGTGTACTGACTAATTCAACCACAAAGTCAAAACTTTTAAATCTCGTGGTCAAAAAATGAGTATGTGACCAAATTTCATAAACCCTGTTTTAATAAGTAGTTTTTAATCTAAATTGGCTCTGTATTTCACCGACATGCTGACAAGCCTGCGACGCTTTGACAATTTGCTTTTAATTACACTATTTAATTCAAATGTTTCAGTTCTAGTTAGTGTGCCCCATTCTCCTCTCAGAGTCATTTTAGTGTCCCATCCAACCCATCCTGATCATTGCTTTGCAAACAAAATATAAAAACTTGCTTGGCCAGAATGTTATAATCAAGCACTGATTGTCACATTTACATATTTAAGAGGTCTCACAAACACCAGCAGGTATATGCGTGCAAATTTGACAGGTGGCCAGTGAAGCCAAGCAGTTGTAGCCAGAAGCAGTAAGCACAGCATGGGGTGGAGGGATCGCACGTGCGCTACTTCACCAGACAATTTGATGTTCGGATTACAAATGGACCTGAAAATGAAAGCTATTTACTTGTGAACATGGCTTATTATACATATGCAGTATACATACATATACATATCTAGCTGCTCTTATTTGCCTGTTTTTTGCTCTTTTAAGTGTTTATTCTCAAGAACACTACTATCCAGAGTGTGACAACTCATGAATACCTAGGAGTGGAAATTGATTAACAACCTTATACTTGAGGCCTGTGCTGCAGCCAAAAATAAGAACATACAGCACTTTTTTTTAGCATATTCAGCACCACTTCATGCAAAATGTAATCACTTTTATGTTGACCGTGCCCTGATCTCTGTTTTATAACAGTGTGGTCCAGAGCATTCTTGCACATTATTTTTCATCTGTGTGTGCAGCAGCATGCACGCCATGGACCGAAACAAGCCGAAGAAAGCTGTCAGATAGACTGGCAAAATCACTGGCAGCCATGAAGGGGATGTATTCAAACTTTATTCCAACCTGATGGCAAACAAAGCCAAGCAGATTGTGGGGGGATGAAAGCCACAAACTCCACAAAACCTTCTGCAGATACAGCAGGAGGAGCAGACGTCACTTTCTCCAGCACAAAAGTAAGACAAAGAGACAGGGAAATTCTTTTATCCCAGCTGCCATCAAGCTGTATAACAGTTCTGTCTAATTGTACTTTTTGTACTTGCACTACACCCCTGCACTGTAATATGGGAAGTCCTGGAAGCACAGAACCAGGTGCACCTCATACCAGAACTTGTACCTTAAATGTACAGAACTAGACACCTCTTTAAATGTCCCTTTTTCCACTGGTTTTTAAATGGATCTATATGTGCCATTTTTTATGCCCTCTAAAAGTTTTCATGCTTTTAAAGATGTTAATGCAAGCAGCCACAGCACAGAGACTAATGCAGATAAAAATTTTTGTTGCCATGGCCAGTTGGAAATCCAATCCAATCCAAAGATCAGTGTAGCTTCAACTGTCAAGTGTTGATTCGCACAATGCCATATGAACTACATGAAAATATTTTTTCAGAATATCTGGCAAATTTATTGAAAATGACAAAATATATCTGTGTCAATACTCTGTAGAAGCACCTTTGGCAGTGACTACAGCTTTGGGTATTCCTGGATACCTCTTGATATACATTCTTGGATATATCAACTTGGCACATCTGGATTTGGGAATTCCAAATCTCCCTTTCCAACTTGCACATTTGCACGAGCTTGGTCAAGCTGGACAGAAACGATCTGTGAACGGCCATCTTCAAGTATTTCCACAGATTTTCAAGCGGATTCAAGTCTTGGCTTTGGCTGGGCCACTCAAGGACGTTCACATTCTTGTCTTCAAGCCATCCCACTGTTGATTTAACTGTATGCTTAGAATCATTGTCCTGCTGGAGCATAAATCACCGCCCCAATGTAAGGTCTTTGATACTCTGAAGCAGTTTCTTTCCAAGAATTTGTCTGTATTTGGCTACATCCATTGCTTCCCCACTATCCATACAAGTCTGCTGAAAAGTAACCCGACAGCCTGATGCTGCTACCACCAAGCGTTACACGGATGACATCACCTCGGCGATGAGCTGTGCCCACTTTGCATCACAGCTAAGGAGTTCAACCGTTATTTTAACAGACCACAGGACCTTTTGCCTCGTGTTCTCAGTCTATCACAACATGTCGGTGAAACTTCTGGCATGCTGTCATGTGCCTTTTTTCAGGAGCGGCTTCCTTCTGGCCTCTCTGCCGTACCACCCAGATTTGGTGCTGTGCTGACTGTCGTCCTGCCAGTGAGGTTTCACAGTTAACTCAGCAGTTCTTTGGGTTCATTGGTAACGTAACCAAAGTCCTTCTTTCCCAGTTACTCCCTTTGATCAGGTGACCAACTCCAGGAAAAATCTGGGTTGTTCCATATTTTTTCCAATTCTGAATGACAGAGCCCACTTCATACACTTCATGAACACTTCATAAATTTCTTGATACCGGGCTCTTTGTGTTCACTTGTTCATGCATTCATCTGTAATGCTTTTTATAATACACTCGGTTTTGGGGAGTTGTTGTAAGCACTGTTTAGGATCCACAGAACCTCAAGAGTCCTCCATAAGACTTATACAGTGTGATCACAAGCAGCAAACCAGAAGTCAATCAGCATCAACTAACTCAAGGCTGGGGACACACACATCGCACATTTATATACCAGGAAGTAGTGAGTTCACTACTTTAAATAACAAAGAAGCTTGAACTAAGAACATCTTGTTCTCTGAACTACAACAACACTGTGATACCACAGCACTTCAATATTAACAGGTAGTTTTTAAAGTTAACATACAGCTTCGTGGGTACCAACACCCTGGCACATAAGTTTAAATAAATGTATTCAAGTGTGAACAAAAAAAGTTACCATAACGTTTCCTCTTATTTTGCTACTGATTTAAGTTATTTTCGTTGAGAGTGCTCTCGCCAAGAATGGTGTTGTTGTGTATGAGCTCATTTGCATTCTTGTTCCACAACGGAAAAGCCGTTTGACTTTTTTTTTTCAAGTTTTACACACTGTGGTTCATAACAGGAAAAACAAAATTTGTTTGCCCAGTCATCAGTAAAAATGAAGTGAAAGCGAAAGCAAGCTTCATTAGGCAGGGGGGCTCCCCTGACGCCTGATTCCCACCAGGTAGGCCTACATTTTGACATACCGGCCAGTATATACAACATAACATCGTGTTATAAAAATACAATATTTCACCAGACTAACCAAAATATTAAATTATATGGCAAACTAATTTGTTAAATAAATAAATAAATAAATAACTGAAAAGAATATACAAAATATATAAAATACAATTGATGTGTTAAATTCTAAAGTAATACCCACACAAAGAAAGAGAAAGAGAAAATGTGGCCAGGTTTAATGGTCTATGTCTTGATTAGCATCTTTTTTTTTCCAGTCTCATTTTGAACTCAATGCAACTTTTGCTCCCTGCAATCTGAGCAAATCATGTGAAAGAGTTGCAAATAAACAACATTTCTGGTATTAAATATTGAAATTGTGCTGCAGGAAAAAGCCAGCCAGTCATTCACAGTGCGCCTTATTGATCACAGGGCTCCAGTACAGCACATCATGGCACTGTGCTGAGCCCCTTGATACTGTGAGAGGTAGTGACCTAAGCATCTCCAGGGATCAATTCAAAACCCTTGCCACAAAAACAGCCAATTAGTGAGCCAGCTTCCCTGCCTCTCAGATGCATTCCAAGGGCCTCTTTTTTTTTCCACCCGGAAAAACAATCCCATTTTCCTTGCTCCAAGGAAAGCCAGAAAACAAACAATACAGGATGAGGAAATAGAAGCAGTGTTAAAACCAAATGAACTTATGCGTCAATTCACTTCCTTTGTTTTTCCCCCTCAGCAGGCATTTGTGTTTGTCTTTGTGTATAATGCCATGTGCGTCCATGCTCATGTTCCCCTTGTAATGAGGTCTATTAAATCCTCACCACAATCCATTACTCCTATCAAGTTAATAAAACATTTCTCCGCGTTGGCAGGGCTAATTGATTGCAAAAATGGAAATTCTTTATATCTGATGTAATCACCACTGAAAGGTTATGACCTAAAGATTGTGACCCAGAGCTTTGTGTTTATTCCTTTTCTGCTGATATCCATGACAAAAACAGGAAGGTGGGCAGGAAAAGAGTGGGCGAGGAGTGGACTGTAAGGGCCTCGCGCCATGAAGGTGAACATAGGACACAAAGTTAAATCACATACTGCCAACAGGATATTCTACACTAATCCTGCAGTGTCAAGTTTTGGCCTCTCTGGACGCCTTGAAAATAAGGAGTCCATTAAGCAGGCTCCGTGGTTACTAACACATTCCACTGGCAAGAAGAGACGTTACAAGGACAAATCAGATGCACGCTCACTCACTTTTTTTTTTCCATGCCTTTTGAAAATGCTCCTTTTGTTTCTTTCTCTCAAGAGTTTGTGTACATCCATCCTGTCAAAGCCTTTTGATGCTTCCGCCAGGTTCTGTTTGACAGTAAATAAAAGCTGGCTGTGAGCGGGGCTGGGGTAGAGGTTAGGTCAGTGTGGATGAGGAAACAGGGAGGGGGAGGCAGCGTACAAAATCAACTTCCTCCCTGGCTGGGGGAACCATGTCTATAACCCAGCCCCAGAAACAACAGTAGGACAGAGAAACATGATGGGGCCGCAGAGTACTGAGGAAACATGTTTCTCTCCTTTGCCCTGAGCTCAACATCAATTTCTGTGTACAGCCTTGTCAGCAGTGACATTACTCAAAACAGCAAGCGCAAATGTTAATGAGCTCTTATTTGCATATTTATTTTTTTCTTTGTTGAAATGTCACTGATTATTACGTTCTACGATGATGAATGCATCTGCTCTGGCACTCTGATATGTAATTAGCCATTAGGTGGAATGAATAGATCAATTAAAGGAGAGGAACCGGGATTAAGAGAAATCAAACAAGGAGGAATGTAAGAATGACAAATTACGATTTTTTTTTCTGTGAAATGCACTAAAAACAAAGCGTGCTTAAAAGTCAAAAGAAGCTCACCTCCATTGCACTATAAATTCTTACAAGATTTCTAATCAAGAAAAAATATTCAGCTGGATCAAAGATAAGCTTCATTTTACTTTTCCTTCGTCGGCCCTCGAGTATGACTTTGAAAATCAGAAGCTGCTGCCCTTCATAATAGCAAATAAAGTTTATTCTGTTTATTCTTTATATCAGTCTCTGTGTGAGAGGAGAGATGTGGATTTCCTGATTGTATTTATCCCCTCCTGAGATAATCAGGTGCCACGGCTGGGTCTATTTGAATTTTTTCTGACTCGGTAAAAAGGAAAAAGGGGAGGTGGAAAGGGGAAAATGTTTTCGTTTGGCCTTTGCCTTTTTCCGAGCCCAACTATTCTCCTGCCAGTGCTTGTTATTCACAAATGAGGAAAAAAATGCATTACTGCAGACCAGATGGGAACATTCCACATGACCAAACCAATCAATCACCTTGGTGGGACGCAGGTGTGACACAGCCGTGCAGCAACACACCATTTCACAGTCTATCAGGCACAAACACATGGTCACCAATCAATGGCACCCTGAGGACCCATGAGAAGGGGAGCTTCTCCAGAGCCTCACTGGTTCATGGCTGATGACTTCATAATCACACATCCATTCTCTCAGCGGAGAAAAGCAATGAGCTTCCTAATAACCTCTCCCACCATGTGAACACCAACACTGTAATGGATGCTGCTTTGGTAGGGACACTAACATGCTCCCGTGCATCACACGTTCGCATGTGAGCTCCCTGTCAGGCCAGGATGGGACCGTGCAGGGAGACAAGAATATATTTAACAAGCGGGAGAAATGCAGGGAGAAAATTCCGGCATGTCCCCGGTTGGATATTAGAAGAGTCAGCGTGCAACATCAAAGTATGTGTCGATGTCTGGTATTAGATGCCAAGCAACTGTTAAACAGTGAAACATCAGAGAGCTGAGATGAAGGACAAGGAAGGATACACACATGGGTTAGGAATGTTGATCCAGCTCCAAGCACTGTGGGCATATTTCCTTACCCAGAAAGCCATGCAAACACTAAGCTGTCTATAGTTTAAGAATACCAGCCTGCACTAAACAAAACAAAACACAAATAAGGACAAACAGTCAAAACAGGATCAACTGCTTGATGAGCGCTTTGTGTGGGGACGGCTTTTTATGTTGGTAAAAACTGGGGCAGTCATTTAAAAGAGTTTCATTAAAATTCAATGAGTTCACAAAAAATTTACCGTTCCACCTCCATATTCCTGGCAGTAAATACGTAGGCTCACGCAGCCAGACTTCTCTCCACACTTCCCACACTTCGCACTCTCAGGGCTGTGCCAGCACAGGAGAAAATGTCAGGCTGAAGCCATTGTCAAGTGGGAGGAAAGGCGAACAAATGTTTGCATTTTACTGACCAATCACAATCCACTAGAGTCCAACAAGAGCACAATGTAACGTTAGCTGGTGTTCGTTTGCCAGTACACCCAGCATGGACACAGAGGACGACTAGGCATGTAGGTTGTGACTGTGGAAGGAGGATGGTGGGGGTTGAGGGTATCTGAGTTAACCGTCCACCAACTGACAACCAGGCTTGTCTGCAGCTCATCTCAAATGAGGACTCGGTCTTAAACTCACCTTCTCAGATATTTACAAATTTGTGATTTTGAGAGGAAACGTTTCATGGTTACTTCAACAAACAAAGTCTGCACAATGAGTTAAAATTTCTTCCCAATATTTAACGTCAAATCAGATGAACATTTTGATCCCAAAACAATCTTTGTCAGGATCCTTATGAAGATCCTCATGAGATTGAAATGTCGATTTGTTAAATTTTGGGAGGAACTGTTAATTTAATGCACAGATTCTGTGTGATTGGATGTCGGGGCTCTAATTCTTTCAAACCTTCATAAAGTTCCCATAACTTCCAGCTAAAAACACAACTCGATTGGGTTCTAGAGGTTAGAGTCCATAAAAAGACTCATCTATATTCTTCATGACTTGATTTTAACACTTGTGCATCGCCGGGATGTTTAGTGAGACAAGAGCGAATGTGAACTGTGTGTTTCAAGAAAAAGAACGAGGAGGTTTTGGAAAAGAATCTATTCTTCCTCCATCTCTGCCAGCTACAAGCTACAGCTTCTCCAACTTATGAAGTTCATCTACCAAACCTACTGCGCCAAACTTAAGTTGTTTAAAATTAACCCTGAAACTGATCCCCTTTGTGAAAGATGCATGCAGGCCCCTGCGTCCTCAATGCGTATGTTTTGGCTTTGCCTCGCTCTGCATTCTTTCAGACAGTCTATTTTTTTCTTCATCCGAGGCACTAGTTATAGACAGACCCTCGTCCGCTGGCTGCCCCTTTAGGCCGACCACCAAAACACACTCACTTCACATCTACATAGGAGCATGCTGACACTCTCCGCTATAACTGCCATGCGATTAATGCTTTTGAACTGGAAGCGCTCTAATCCATTCCCTCATATACATTGGGTGAGAGATCTAATGAAGTGCCTCCATCTTGAAAAGATTAGGTGCACAAGTGAGAACAGAGTGGATAAATTGAATAAATTTATCTTTACCTGGGAGCCTTGTATTTTTCACTCCTCCTTCCCAAACCCCAGAGAATTTACTTCTTTACTTTCCTTCCAGGTTTAGACAGCAGCAAATTTCTCTCCCTAAATGACAATTTCTATGACATTATAGCAGAGATATCCTCAGTTATTTTTTTGCTTTCGATTTTTACTTCCTTTTATTGGGTTGGAAATTGAGCAATCATTATTATTACTGTTATATTGTTGTCATTGTCATTACACTCTGCTTTGCATCAAGGTGGTAGGAGACTTCTGAATCTCTGAAAAAACTAAAAATTAGACTAAAAAAGTACTCACTCTTGTCAGCTGAAGCATAATCTACAGGATCAGCTGTACATGTGTGCATGAAGTGTGTAATCTTACTGTCAGTCAAGATTATGGAGACAGAGCTAATTATTCATGTTGGTCTCCTTGGAGAAACAATTGTAGCTCAGCCAGAATGCTCTGAAGCCAACATCTGTAAAATCTAAAGCAACAGCGCTAACGTTGGCGTCGGTGCTGCATCAAGCACCACAGTGAATCAGACATTTGTTGCGTTTGTTAAATTTCTGCAAAAAGTTTACAATTGTTTAGGATTTGCTACCTGCTCAGCTGGAACTTAAAACCATTGCTGGATATTTGTTTAAATGCTTAGCTTGTGCCAGCTGTTGGGTGAACACTTGGGTATAAACACAAATCTTTCCTTCACACTGAGTCACAACATGAACAGGGTACTTTAGGTTTACAACTCCATATCTGAATTTGACAGAAAAAAATAGATGAGACAACAACAGAGTGAATAAGCAGTCATAAAAAGCTGACAGCAAGCCAAAACTGAGTTGTAACAACTGAGGCTATCCGCAACGAAGATCCAAAACATTTGTATCAAAGATTTAAGAGTCACTAACAGATTTATTTCGGGGCATACCTAAGCTATGCAGTGAGACTGTATCCAAGGTTTCTGGCAATGACAATATTAAGCAATGAAGTCAACAGACTTTAATTGTTCCAGTAACAATAATTCTTCTGAATGAGTAATTTCCCTTTAACTTTGTGCTAGTATTTAATAATCCTCAACATTCATCTTGGCATCAGCTGCGGGCTAGTGTGAGGAGAGGGAGAAAAATGAGAGGGAAGGGGGAGGGGCAGAGGGAAAAAGGGAGAGAGGGGAAAAACAGAGGGAGGAAGTGGTACAGAAATGAGGAGGGATATGAAAAGGGCAACGAGCACAATGGGCCTTGGTGACAGAGTTTGGGAGAATCTAGACTTCATGACACTACATTTAGGAAGAAAAAAAATCTTCAGCAGAAAATAAAGTATTTGTCAGTGAATACCGACTGTGTTTAAACTGAAAAAATAAAAGCTCAACTATGCAGAAATTATGAAAGAATGAGCGCAAAAGCCACCCCTTATTATAGCTGAGGGGAGCTGTGCAGACACACATGATCACAATTATGCAGACATATTCTGGTCCCGTCCACCATCAAAGCTGCCCATCCTTGGCCTTGACAACTTCGCATAAATATCAAGCATACTGTAGTATAGAATGCAATTGAAGTGCCTGAGAACAATGTGAAACCCCTCATCTATGCTGTCTAGAACTACAACTATGGCAGTCTGGCTCCTGCAGCTGCTTCTCAGAGACTTGTTATGTCACTGTACCTTGGCCAGACCCCAGCTCCTCTTTCCTCTTTGGAGAGACAGCCCTCCAGGCCTACTGACACTACAGCTGATCCTCTGCAGCTGGGCAGCCTCGCCAGTAGCATGCTGGGGGCCACGGCCTAAGGAGGGCAAGGCAGGGGCCGGGCAGGGCCAAGACGGGCTGGGAGAGGCGCAAGGGTGGGAAGGACGGGGATGAGGAGATGTGGGGGGGCTTAGGGATGGAGAAAAGGGATTTGTGCCCTTTCAGCTCGTCTTCAGCTCCTCACGCTCCACTGACCACAGTAACAGATAAGCACACCCTGCAGCTCTGCATAATGACTGGCTACATGCACTACACCACACTGCACTACAACTCCTCGTCTTCCCTCCTCTGTTTTGACACTTTGTTCTCCTCACATATAGAATGGGACCTTACCGATTTTGATAAAGAGATGCCTGCAAAAGAACTGCTGAACATGAGTTAACACTGTAACCTGCTCTAACTGCCAAACCTTGCAGTGTGTGTGTGTGTGTGTATGCATGACAGAGTGGGGAGCAGCCTGGGCAGCACCTGTGACCCACACTGCAGTGGAAACTGACTGCGCACCTGAGCAGCACCTGGCCACAATCACAGCCTGGGTCTAGGGAGGGTCTCTCGCGGGACAGGGCATTAGCACATGACACCTGCACCAGTAAAAACACGCTGGGGATGCCAGTGTGATGTGGGATTTGGCAGTCCGTGATAAGCCTTAAGGAACAATTAGAAACAAAAAAAAAAAGGAGAAGGCGCTTCAGAAGGACCATCAGAGATCAATTCTTCAGTAGAGCAAAAAACCAGACAGAGGCCCTTTTGGTATCTTAAAACTTTTACTGTCACTTAAATGACAGCATAATTCCTTTCATGGAAACCCATTCACTTTTACAGAATGGAGATAAAAAAAAAAAATAGAACTTTTTTGTATACAGAGCAGTAAAGTAAAGTAGGGGAGACTAAAGGAGAAGTGACTGCGCAATCAAACAACACTCACTGGAGGCTCAAATGAGAATGCAAATCTTAGCATGAAAACTGTTGATCATTATTTTCCTTCTGTCAGTGTGCATTACAGTTTTTAACTACAGAGCACAGAAACACACACAATTCATGTTTAACCTATTATGATATGCATGATATTAATCTAAGTGAATAAGTATTGATCTGAGATATCTGCATGAACCTGGGCTTAACAGCACACCAGCCTGGAGCGTCGTGTTGGTCTGTATATTCTGCACAATAAGCACCAAAAGGAGTGACTAACTGCAGTCTATGAACATGAACCTACAAAACTGAGAAATCTACAAAATGAACAAAATGGTGCTGGTGCAAATTTTGACCATTATAATTTATAGTCACAGTCTAATTTTATCTGTTGACAGTTTGAAATTTGACTTTGGGATTGCAGAATAAAATCTGAAAAGCTCTCATATGAAAAAATACAAGTTGAGTTCACTATCCCAAATGTGAAGCTCAGGGTTGCATGGAGTCCTACCTGAAGCCTTCAGACAGCATCAGCCTGCTGGAACTTCTGTTAGCAGCATCTTTAACAACTCCATAAGGAATCACTACATGCTTCAAATAATTCATCATCATCCCTGTTCTGTGATATGTTCACCTGCCTCAATGACCTCAAGTCAGTCACACTGATTTCAGTCATAAAAATGAAAACTTTTGACTGCCTACTTTTCTCCAAAAAGCATCACAGATCCACTCCTCTTCCTCTGCCATTTGCCTTTAGGGAAAATCCATCACTGGATGATGCAACCAAACGTAGACCCAGACTTCTCATCAAACATCTGGCCACTTCTGGCTTATATGCAATGGTCTGGTTTGTGTCTTTTTTGTTGTCATGTTTTGTATATTTCGTTACAGGGTCCTTAAGCTGCACAATACCAAGCATCCCACTAGAGATCTGTCGGTTCCCTTGAGGAACAGAGAGGAACTGGGCTCTGGGCCGGTGGCATGTCAGAGCAGTGAGAAGACACATACAGTTCAGGCAAACACAAACAAATACTGGTACCTCCCACTTCTGAGGCATCCAGCAAGTATCTGCTCCCTTAACAACATTTCATCTGTTTTGAGTTAAAACGGCACTGAGAAATAACTCACTATGTTCCCAAAAATTACACTCAACCCCGACCAACAAGATGCACGGCCACAAATACAACTCAAGAGCAGTGGCCTTTCATTATTCAATTATATAGGGCAAACTGATTGAACCGAGGAACTGAATGATCTTTGATAAATACTGTCAGAGAGTACTTGTTTGCTTCGTTCAATCAAACAGTAATATATAAATAAACATCCATTCCTCAGATTTCTAAATGAGGCCTTCACTGAGATCGAGATCAGAGCTCTGGGGGTGGAGCTCGCCTTTCGTGCATATGGGTGCAACCTAGCTCGGAGACTTCCGACTACCCAACCATGACGCAGGTCTAAAATAGCAATAACTTATAGGCATACTGAAACTGCTGTTCATTTTGCTTCCCAACTACTGGACAACAGACAGCACTGATCACAGCATTGATTCTCAGTGGTGTGTCACAAAAAAACAGGGTATTTAGCCAAAATTTGCCATGGTATTCAATAATACCAATTATGTCACAAATGCACATGAAAGTCACAACATTAAGATTTTTTCCATATCTGCCATAATGCAGATTATGGATCAGAAGTTCCAGCTGACTGAAAGAGCACTAAGCCTGCACACTGCTGCAGGGAACAGTGAGGTGAACCCTGTGTAGGGTTTGTCCACTGACAATAAAGAATGGCCAGTGGAAATCATAATTTTGCTCTTCACTAAGTCTTTGTGTGTGCTGAACGACAGCGTTGTGCCACTGAGTCGTATTCTGACTGTCATCTGAGGATGGATTACACAATACCAAGGCACCAGAACATGACACCTCAGGGATGGAAATAGAAAGAAATGTAGCAACTGTATGAATGGACTCCATTCAGTAATTTATGATTATATGTAATATAATTAACTTGTGGGGAATTTTAGATATGGTAACTGAATTCGAAGCGATTCTCTATGTTATGTTATCAGCCATGGGTGCCATGCACCCATAACACCTATTCAGATTCCAGTAGCGCCTGCAAAGGAAGGATCCAATCGGGGATTTTCAGAGGTGGGTGAGACAATGGGGGACATCTAGACAATTGCTCAACCATACTCAAGAGATTAGATTAAGGTCACACATGTGCATGTAGACGGGCCGCGAGCAGGGTGCATGTGCCTGCATGTGTGTGTCGATGGCAGCATTAAGCTGATTAGTTTTTATGAGTGGACAAAGCTGTACGCATTCTGTGTATGAGGCACACCACAGAAACGTGAGTGTAAAATTCAAACTCAGCAGTTGTGGTTGCTAACACACCCTCAGGCACATGGTTAGACGAACTGATGGAGAAGCACTCATGTACACGTGTGTATTGCACATCCATCTTTTCAGATATACAGTGAGGCCAACCTGCAGGTTCTAAAAACTTCAAAAAAAAAATAAAATGAAATCAAATGAAATTTAAATGAAATGTTTTCTTTTTCTGAAAGAGGTAGAAAGGCAGGAATTTATCATCACGCTATGGTATTGCAAGGATTTAGATCTTTGTCTAGGCCTTTTTTGTCATGGTGTGTGTGTGAGAGAGACACACACACACAGAGAAAGAGTCAGAAAGAGAGAGTGAGACAGAAAATGAGATAAAGAAAAAAGTCCACACAATGACTTGCTTGCTTACTTGTTTTCATCAAAATGCATCTTAAGAGGCTAAATTTTACAGCTTATAATCAAACTAAGCTTTTATTTATGTTTTTCAAAGCCTTAAAGCCTTCCAAATAAGGTTTTCAAGTCAGGCCGTTATAAACACATAAATAAATTGTGACTAACAATCGCCTAATTTTCTTTTTTTAGTTGGGTTTATCCATAGAAGCTTAGTCAAGATGGAGTAGTTTAGAGAAGAAAGAGAGCAAGCCTGTGATGAAAGACAGACATAAAAATACTATTCATCAAAGAGGCTTGGTGCTGAGTTGTCTGTCCTCTGTGTCAACAGAGAAAAAAATTCTTTCAACTAGGAATTTACTGAAAAGCTGCAATTTTAGCTTTAAAAAAGAATAATGGTCAGGACTGATTTCTTAAGTCTTTTGATGTCCTTGTAAGACATTTTCCCTCCTTTTTTTCCAACACAGGGCCACAAACTGTGACTAACAGCTGCTGTGACCAGCTACATCAACCCTGTCTTGCAAATTCAAACAGTAATTTACAAGCGTCATCTGAGGCTAGGACTGAAAACCAAAAAGCTCTCTTTGATGACACTTTTACTATCATTGGATTTGACTATCTAAACAGGAAAATCAATAGCTAAATAAAGAGAAGAAGCAAACATTGAGCATGCCCCCCCTCCACACACACACACACACACACACACACAAACACATCCAATTGCACAATGTAGCGTGAAAGTAGGAGCAGAATACAGCTCTTTCAGTTGTAGCTCATCGTTTGTGGTAATTGCCCAGATTGCTTGAAATCAACCTCCCCCACTGACTTCCCCTCATCTAGCTTACACTGCAAGAAAAAAAAACGCAGCAGGTAATTAGATCTACCCATTTCTTGGAGGGCCTTATGAACTGTTGGACATCCCTATGACAAAACAAGTAGCACCACTGAAGGGAAGGCAGCTCCTCACTCTGAGGCTTGTTTGTTACCATAAGAAATCCAACATTTCCAAATAAAGAGAAGGAAGCAAGGTTCAGTGAATTCCAGCGACTGAAAAGCATTTACTTGTCTGATCACGAAACCTCATCAGCTTCATAGGGACATGCCATAATTCAGAATAAGAGCTGTGCTGCCAAAGTAAAGAAAGAAAGGAAATACCACAATTTCAGCATTTAAATTTTTTTATGCCTACATTCCAACGTGATTTTGTCCATAACGGTGAACATGTCACTCTTACATTGTCTCACCAACTTATCTCTGATTTACTTCTGCTACACAGAGACTGAACTGTAAAAGGTGCACGTGAAATAAAGTAGCATTATCTGGTTAACAAATGATGGCACTGTCATAATAAAAAGATAATAAGCTCTGATAAAAAAGCGCTCTTCTGAATTGAAAAGCAAACATTCTAGTACAAGTCCAAGTCATAGACAGATCGATAGATAGATAGACAGATAGATAGATAGAGTGTTAAACTGCTACAGATTAGTGGTGTCAGAAAGTCAGCATACATAAAGACTTATCTGACACAATGTTGATCAAAACAGTCTTGAATACCAATAAAAAGCTCAACGTATCGCCGTGAGAATCATAATCCACTTGAAAAGCAAACGGAATACAAGCTGAAACAGGCAGGACTTCCTACCTGTGTGCGTGTGTAATCTAAGGTACTTTCTAGGTGCTTGAGTGGAGGGCTGCAGCACAAGATATGCATGACTGGAGTGAGTGAAACTACAACGAGGACAACTACAACTTCATAAACTCCACCTGTTTGCCAGACACTCTTTAAGTGCTGTGGTAGCAGCGTTGCTACAACAAAAGAGAATCACTGAACAAAATATTTAACTCATGTGTCAGCTGAACCACTACAGTTAGAAATTCGGACCCGATTTCCCCTCGAGGATCAATAAAGTGTTCTGATTGTCAATTCCTAAAACTACTTCCTGGTATGTGCATTTAGAGAAGTTGGTTGATGCTGTTTGACTACTTCTTCTGCCTGATGTCTGAGTGCACACTGAATTTCCCTCATGCCGGGCTCTTGGGGCTCTGCATGGTCTAAACTGTGCATAACGTAATTCCCCTCAGTGCAATTGCCAAAAGTATTTCACACAAATGCACGGACAAATGAACTCTTAGAGGGGTTCCTCCCCTGCACCTACATTTTTCCACCCGCTTCAGTTTATTATCTGAGCAGCTGTGCATCAATGGGACATTTAAGATTAGGGGCGGGACAAATTCCTGGTTGTTTCTATGGGAAACCAGTGACCCAACTGTCATACAACGCAGGAATCATATACCTCAAGCCTGAAAATCTCTTCAAACGATGTGTCAATAAGACTGCTCAAGTGCAAGCAACGAGTGGTTGAGTCAGAGGGAATCACATGGCCGAGAGTGAAAAAGGTTTGTTGTGCACTATAAGCACGAACAATATGGCAGCCACCTGTCAGGCCCCACTGCCAGGGAAGCATGCTGTGGATGACGTGTGGGTCAATAAGAGGATTGGAGCACGAGGGGGTGGAGCTTAGATACACGTGAGGCCCAGACCAGCTGATCCATAGTCTGTCCTGACATCGGAGCGGCCCCTGGAGAGAGGAGCGTCATCATTAAGAAGTCAGCGGCTGCCCAGCACTCGCCCAGGCCCATTCTTCAGTGTCGGACCCACACACTCTTTTCTCATGGGATTAGTATAAGGCCTCACCAAGAGGGAGGAGCTAAAGTCTAACAAACCTGACATATTCAAGTCATGGTCAAACACACCGGCTAACCTGAAATGACCCCAGATTGCATTCAATCTCCTCCTCATCCCTCTTAATTGGACTAGAATGGGAGGCTTTGTATGGGTTTAGTTTACTAGACAACTAAAGAGGTGATACTTAAATCAACAATATATGTCATTAGTCTGCACAAAATTTCCAACCACCTCCATTCTTGTGAGAAAAAGTGGTCCACTCCACACTCAGTGCGTCGCTTTTTATTTGCACAGGAATGTTTCATTGGTCACAAGTTTCCTACCACAAAAACTGTGGAAGTGCACTGTTTTTTCTTCCAAGATCTGTTTCAACAACATCCATTCCCAAGAGGTTTGAATTAGCAAGGATTCAGTCCACCAGGAAATTACCAAATATCAAAAACACAAAAGATTTTTGTTAGTATTTTTCAAGGGAAATTACAAAATGACGTCGTATTTTCCAATACTGAGGATCCAATATCAGTTTCCCTTGTGCTAATAAACTAGGAAACAGGGCTTGGATATCTGAATGAAAAAAGGACAAGGCAAGTATGTCATTAGGGTTATGAAATGGGCAACTCTGAGATCACTCACTGTATTACTCCCAGGGCACAACCAGAGGGCAAAACAGTAAATTTGAACTTGGAGAACCACACCCATCTAACCGCTCTCAGCCTCTGCACCCTCCGACACTTGGCTCACACCAGGCTGACGGATTAGCTACACTTTGGCTTACACTTTGCCTAACATTTCACCCAAAAATGTCAAACCCCACCTTGAATCTCAGAAACACTTAATGCAATAGCTGACCCTCCAGCCAACTCAGCAGCTCAGAAACCGCACTGTACCAACAACCAGAGAGTAACGTAATGCCTGACCCACCTGACGTGAAACAGCCCATTCAGCAGCTCAGAAACTGCAGAGACTTGCTGCATT
>OMLF01013189.1:21746-38341 GCA_900302615.1 Holocentrus rufus | reverse complement strand
CGGCCACTGCTGCCATTGCCACTAAAGAAATTGTCAGTAGCACTATTTTTTTTTTGTAAATGCAACATCTCAGAAGGTAACTCTAAATATTTTTCTGCCCTCAGTTCTATTCTGGTCATTGATGAGAAATAACCCTTCAGACATAATTTCATAAGGCTGCTGAAAACTCCATAAATCCATGCAAGTCCCAGATATGACTGAAAAAATACAATTTGATAAGACTACACTCATCTTACATCCCCAGTCCCAGATAAGCACCTGCAAGTCAAGTTTACACTTATATTAGCTAAATCTGACATTTCAGTATAGCAGATGATATCCATATTCCATCCAAATGCTTATAAGCATAATTATATGTCACGGCTGAGAAAGGAGAGGAAAACCCAGTGTTAGGGATTAGTCATGTGATCAATTTCAAGAAAAATAACATTTTGCTTCGGTTCACCAGCACCAATTTGTAAACTAATCACTTCGCGTGGAAACCAGCCTCCAGGGTCATCACACAATGAGCTGATGTAGCTCACCATAAAACTGTCAAGTGGTAACACATTATAATGACATCAGGCCAAAGGGTAGGATAATACATACCTTTTAATTGTTAACAAACATATTGCGCATTATAACTATAATATGCCATTTCTCAATGATTATTATTCTTATCCGTCTTTCACTTCAATTATTCAATTATCACTTCAATTATTACAGCCTCTTGGGACAAAAACAGTTCAGTGAATATATGGATCACTGGTCTGAAAATAAAAAAGAAAACAATGCAGAAAAGGGAATCTTCCCATTCATACCAGCAAACTGAGGACGGTCCAACCAAATAAACAATGAGACAAGACGAGACAAATCATTTTATAAATCCCAATGCAAGGACTGCACAAGAACTCAAACAGCACCTTTGGATAATCTACAAGAAAAACCTGCAATACGCTGTGCATTTATATTTGTGTGAAATGTCCTTTGACACATCTGGTTGTTTAACCCCACACCCAAAGAAAACCCTACTACCACCACCCCTCTGTCACTGGAGGTTGCCGGGGGCTTTTTGATGGCTAGAAGACAGCTTTTTATGATGGAAAGCTATACTGATGGCGTGACTTCTTCCCTGGGGGAGGGTCATCACAGGAGGAGGAAGAGGCAGACGCAGAGAGGGGAGGGGGATTAAGGGAGGAAATAAACACAGCAGGAGATGGAAAAAAAAATAGCCCTATAGCCTACCAAGCCTTTCAGTGCCGCTACCTCCAGATGCATGATGTGCCTTGACCCCTGTAAGGATTTTTTTTTTCCCAGAATGTCTTTCCAGTACCAAAGGGCATTTAAGGGGTGAGGTGACAAGAATCACTTACTTACCCATTATGTTAGAGTTCATGAAAGGTGTTGGGGACAATCCTTCATGGGACACGACTGTCGACTGTCGACTGTCAATCATGTGATCGCCATAATGAGGGCTGTCTGTGAAACCCTGGGGGGAGAGATCAGAGTATTAAGCACATTATTCTGCAACTTCACTAATTGAGTGCTATAGTATACCTCTAATTAGTGTGGAGGAGAGCATAACTGCTAAGGTTTCCCATGAAACTGTCCATTTTTATTACCCAAAATGGATGCTAGGCACAAAAACAAGTTTAATGAGGCTCACATGATTCGTGAAACCAGAAAAAGGACAAAAAAAAAAAAAAAAAAAAACAATTACTGGCATTTAATTGTCGGCACACATTCATGGATCAAAAAAGCACCCAGCTATAAATGCACTCACACATACAGTCTGACCCTGTTCTTTGACATGAAAATAAAAAAAAAAACAAGTTTTAGAGTGGGCTGAGGTCTGGCGACAGGAACAGCGATGGTATGGTTTATGTCATTTTCTCTTCTTCGTCAAACCTACTCCGCGATCATTAATGCCCTGCAGATATGGATGCTATCATCCTGAAATGCTTAACATTAAGTTTTATTCACATTCCCCATTCCTTCAAATAGGGTTGAGTGGGCCTAAGCCATATTGAGCGTCAATCAAAGGATTATAACGGTTCCAAAACTAGTTATGAAAAGAGCTCTTGCCATTTTTAGACCTTTTAAAGACTAAAATTCTCTCTTTTTTTGGAGCGTTTAGCACTACAAGTTAAGAAAGGACATGTACTATAGGATACAGGACTTCCCGCATCATGTCAATGCATGCAAAACGCTTCTTTTTGGGTACTATGCAAATGAAGGGCAATTTGTTGCCAAGTAACAGCGGACTGAAGTGATAAGTATCCACAGGCCAATTTAAGATAACCAACTGGAAGCTGCAGCACCAATGGCAGCGATACACAAGACAGAAGACTCCAGCATTTGATTTGCAGCTGACAAGCTGAAGTTTTACATCACCAACAAACAGGTGAACGCTGTCAATACTGGCTGACTCATCTTTGTTTCTCTGCTCACAGAAAACAGATGGACTTGTAGAAATTTTAGATTACCATATTTTGTATTAGCATAAATCTACGGTTTAATCATGTGAAACAGTAGTAGTTGCTTTCTGCAGTGTGTGTTCACTAAAAAGCTTTATAGTGTTTTACCATTTTTTGATTATACTATTCCAGCTCACAATGAGGCTTTATAATATCTCATAACAAATATCTAATAGGAAGGTTGTGTTTAATGGAGGGCGAAGACACAGATGGATGCAATCCTACATCATTCCAAGGTACCTGCAGCTTAAAAAAATTGCCTTTTTCTCCCGCGGCTTAACAGTGCCTTTTCATGACAGTTATCAGCTTCGGGGGCTTAGGTCTAAATATCGGTCACAGTATGGTTTTTGAAAACTCGGGGTCCCATGTAATAAAAGATACTCTGTTGCAGTGCTAATCCCAGGCCCTGTGAAAATCCTCCTGTGCTCCAGTCAAATGCATCTCCCCAAACTACATTAACTCCCACCAGAGGGACCGAGCAGCAGTGGGCTTGCATTTCTATAGAGCTATTTTCACCAACTCATACCCTTTGCATTCAACATACTGTAAAAAAAAAATAAATCTTATTATCCATCTTTTTTTTTGTGAGTGGATGGTGATGGAGTAATTTCAAAGGCAGTGGAGTGTTGTGCTGTGTCGAGGGAATCCTCAGAGATTCCCTATTGTGCTCCTGCCAGGCCGCACACTCTGTTAATCACACCATGAACAGACTCAATAACAACAACAGCCCCGTGAGAGGCTCTAGCGAGCTAACACACACACACACACACACACACACACACACACACACACACACACACACACACAGAGCTAAGAGTGCAGGCAAAAAACAAACACTACCTTTCTTCCCCTGTAAACCAACAAAACATGTTTCAAACTCCCAAAATAACAAAATAAAGCTGGTAATGAACAATTCAATCATCGAACATTAAGTCTTATCAGATCTTGGCTTGCTTGGTTTTTGTGACTGCAACCATGAAGCAGGAAAAGGCCAGCAGGGTTGGTAGGAAAGAATAAAAAAAAAAAAAAAAATAAAAAATAATAAAAAAAAAAATGGATGGATAATGATCAATGCAGCCTCACAGTGTGTGTGTGTCAGTGAAACCATACTGTGTGCTTGCTCCTCTGGGACCATTAGATCATCAATCACAGATCACCCATCATTTCCAAACACTGGTGGCCTACATCTATCCAATACACTAACACACGCTGTCACCAGTGCCACAGGGCTACGATCGCGCTGCTGGCTGAATAACTGTCACATCGCTGCTTCAGCACGGAGGCCGCAGCTCACACCTTGTCCTCTAATCACTCGCCACAGTGTTTAAAAAGTCGTCTCCTCCGCGCTCCATGCTGCATCCCAGGTGAATGTGTGGCTGCACATGGCAGCTTGGGAAGTGATGATATGGTTATGATGGATGCGCGCGGGGGCGGGTATCAAGTCGGGGCAGGGCACTGGGGATGTGGGGGTTGTCTTGCGGTGGCGGTGGGCACAGCCCTGACTGTCAGACCGCCGGCCTGCAGCCACAGCTGCCCAGGATGCAGCGGCTGGCTGGGAGCCAAGGTCAGCGTGGCGGGGCTCAGGACTGTTCACAGTCGACTGATCACACACTCGTAGCTCACCAGCTCAAACAAGCTCAGGGACAAGACAGAATTCCCTTCATCACAGACTGAAGAATAAAGCACTGAAGATTTCTTCTGATCTGGATACAACAGATATACTGAGCAAAGCGTGATGTTCAAAATAGAAAAAAAAAATAGAGAGCAGAAATTCTTAAGTTAAATAAAAGGCTGTGATTTCATTTTGAATGAGATCTGAGTCTCGTTTAACAGAGGAAGAACACAAAAGCATTGCTATGTTGCTGCTAGGTACCTCTAGGCTAATTTCCACTGACAAATGTTGAACACTTTTTGGCAAGAATAATAAATTGCATTGCTTGTTAGCACAATCACAACAGAAATTCTGTTCCTCTTAGGGCTGGGCGATATGATCTGAAATCCTTATCATGATTGTCATATCTACCACAGTAATGATAAATGAAACAATAACTTACTGAAAACACTAACATGGGCAAAATCAGGTCAGTTAGAGACTCAAATTTCAATTTATCACCCAGCCGTAGTTCACCTACAACCTCTGCTTTTTCTAAAGAAGAAACAGATGAAAATCAAATTAGACAGCAGAACAGAATTCTTAGCATGTTTCCAGTAACACTGATTGTTGTTAGCTATGTGATATTAATCATCATGGAGTAAATTTGGGGTATACTACTGTTTACATGACAATGTTCTTACCAAACTGGGAAATGTCGCAAAAAGCCGAAAGATAACTTTAATGACAACTGCTACAATTGTGTGTCATTTTGCCTTCATTACTGCAATTTTTTGTTCTACTGTCTCAACCATCAGAGAACTCTGTACAATCCCCAAGTTCAGGCTGAAGACCAGAGGTGACGGGGTCTTTGTTGTCGGTGCCCCTGGACTTTAAGATGTTTTTCCTCAGGAGTTTACGCTGGAAAAAAGTATTCAGTGTCACTTCTTAGAATGTTTTCTATAAACATATTTTAGTGGTTATATTTGTTTTATTCTTATTTAACTCTGTTTTATATTCATGCAAAACTTATTTATCGCATTGGCTTCTCATTAAATTGGCTAAATCAATTCATAATTAGATTTAAAAAGTTCTGCACGATTGAAATTTATTATTCTATCCCAAGTCGATGTAGGTGGAAAAGGACTAGCATAACCCCAAACACTTTACTGTGAGCCTGCCTCTCTCTTTCTTCCTTTTGCACTGATATTAGGGTTGGGCATTTAATGCATTTTATTTGGAGAACTTAAAAAAAAAAAAGCTACTAAATGCTCCATTCTGTGACTTTTAGGATTACAAGGTGGTGCTGGTCATAAGCTAAAAGAACTGCAAAGACTGAGCAAAATAAAGTATTGATTTATTAACTGCAAATGTACTGTTACATATGATATATCCTACATTAAAAGAAAACAAACAAAAGGCAGTTACATGTGATTTGCCCACTTATACAAACAAAATTAACAGCACACAAAAGGGTTACTGGGACAGGGTTACAGGTGACTAGCAAACTGATTGGCTCATTTTCTTCTGGTGCTGCTGACAGATGTTTCATGTGCATCCAAACACGCGCATCACTCTCTCAGTAGGCCGGCTCTCGACCTCCACCAGGTAGCCTGCATTACTGAATTCTCTATAGTAAAGACAGATGATCAACAACGGAGCCAGAGAGCAGATATTACATTCAAATAAAATAATAATTAATTGGGTCTATATGGCATCACCACTAATACACTGAATCTATATTGTTACTTTGTCATATTACCAGTCTATTAGTCCATATCCTTGTATTTCTGATACAGTTTTGGCTGAAAACAAACAAACAAGCAAAAAAATCCATGGTTCTGTACCTAAATTGGTCTGGCGCATGTTTCTATTTTCAAATACATTTGGCTTAGTAAACATGCATGGATAATTTGGTTATTAATGTGGGTGAATGCAAAAAATAAAAAATAAATTAAATAAATGTGCACCTCTAGACAGCGTCATCGTGCAGAAAAGGTTGACATGAATGTGAGGATTTGAAGAAATTGGCTCTGTTCCCTTTCGCTAAAGTCATCTTGTTAGATGTGTGACAGAATAAAAACCAGGCAGTCTGAGGGAACGCTGCTTTTCTCCAAATCAATTTGGTCTCCACTCATACGGTCTACTCTGTCTAAAAAGCATTATGCCAGCTGTGGTGTGCACTGGAGGACAGTTGTGTAATAAACACTGCATAAGAAAAAATGAGTGGACAAAACTAGAAACAAAAATGATGATTATCGTAGACCACTGAGCTTTCACCAATAAAATTATAAGCTGTTCTATGATTTCAGCTATATATATAGGGTTTAATATTGCACAAGTAATCAATATAATGTGTGTGTGTGTGTGTGTGTGTGTGTGAGCATACACGTGTGAAGGAGTGCTGAGTGTGTGAGTGTGTGAGTGTTTGCGTGCACGCCTTATGGAGGTGCAAACAGCTGTCTGCTGGCTGACGCTGTGCCTTGCAATGTCAGAAACACTCATTTATATGCACCTGGAGCAAAGATATCTCAAGCGTCTCCGTCTTATAATTCAAATCAGGCTGCCTATGTTACCATAGCCTGTAGATGTTCATTCGGGAAGGGCACAGAGAAATAAACAAGGTAATGCAGCCCGAGTAGCTCTGACATTTAACTGAATTCTAATAGAAAGTGACAGGAGATTGACATTAAATGAAATTCATACAGGGCATCTAGAACAACCAATGTGTGAGGGACAAACAAACAGGGGGGAGAGTTGTTCACACTTGCTCACACAAACAGAGAGATGTTCTCACTTTAACAAAACAATAGAGAAATGCAGTTAAAAAAAACATGCAGTTTCTTCTCTTATTCTATTATGAATGTATCAGACTCACTGATTTGAAAATATGAGCTCCCTGTGGCAATACACAAAATTAAGTACTCATCTGTACTCATTTGGTGATTTAACAAAACCAATGAATGCATTGGTCTGTTGGTTTGTTACTAAAAAATTAAAATCGATGTTCAATCATTTCCACTGTTCAAAGGGAATACCAATTTGGAAAATTAAGTATTATGATTATGAAAATCAATTGGTTGTTGCTACTAAAATGAGAACAATTTGTAGACAAAAATGAGCGCTTATTTAAGCTTCCAAAAAAAATGCTCTTGTGCAACAACAAATGTCAAAGTTACACCTAAGTTAAGGGTCAATGCAATTTTTCCCCCACTGTTCATCTTTATGTGAGGGAGACAGTCCACATGTGTCAATTGTCTGGGAAATACCATAAAAGCAAGTCCGCCTTATTCTGGATTATTTGGACTACTTTTGGAAATATGGCCAAGGGGAAACTGGTTCATTTGGCCCTCAGTGCTTCAGTTTTGATAATACAAGGGCAGAGAGACCCATCTTTCCCAGCATTCAATAACAGACATCAATTGTTGACTGGTTGCCAGTTGAATTGACAAATATGATGTAAATATACCACTGCAGTGTGTTAAGATGCTGAACGTGTATTAACCATTTTGTAGCAGAAGATTACAATCAGAACAACAAAACATCTGCCATCATGTTCAAGCCTGCAGTTCAAGACTCTCCTGGTGCTGATGCGGCTCACAGAGTCTGCCACCACAGGTTATGTGCACCGCTCCTAAAATGTAACTGCATGTAGGGCAACACAAGACCACATGACGTGAGATTAGTCTGCTTGGCCGTTTTGTACTTCCTCTCATACCTCCCTACATATTTTATTTCCGTTAAGTGCATGAAGACATTTTAAGAGACTCACTGGGGTTTGCAAATATGTTTATTTTGTATACCATCTCATGCCCAAATTACAAAGGTTGCCACATTTCACTAAATTAGGCTAAAGGTGAGAAATACCCAAAAACATCTTTTTTTGACACCACTGAATGTGTTCAGACTGTGGACGCTCTGTTTCTGAAAATGTAAACACAATTAATTACTTCAGTTTTTATCCTCACTTTGTTAGTGTGGAACCAATAAACTTGGCACTGCTATCTAGCATTTCAGTGGTTTATGGACGGAACCAATGCAAAACTATAAAATGCTCGGCCCATTGTAGACACCACAAGCAAGCCATGGAAACACTTGAATGCAAAACTATAAACCAGCCTTAAGGCTCTCACTTCACTGCCAAATCGAGTTCAAGTGAATCCCTTTCAAACTCTGTTAAAAAAAAAATAAATAAATAAAACTAAAAAAAGATTATCTGGAGTGTCATAGCATGGGCTCAGTCACTTCACTGTTAATCGGGAACTTTGTGTTGCACAGCCAGTAACACCTATACATTCTTGGCTCACTTGTAGTTTAAATAATGTCTAAGTTTGTCCATAAATCATCCTGTCCTCTTGTTGACACTAAGTCCTCACTTCACATTGTCCTGGTTAAGTGGCGCGTCAGTCTCTCAATGGCACTACAACTACAGGACTACACATTAATCATGAATACATTAAAACATTTTCCTTATGATCAACACAAAGATTAAAAAAAGAAAAAAAAGACATACTTTCACACTGAAAATCCATAGTATTTGACATCAAAATATAACTTAAGTCCAAGTATAAATATTTAAAAAGATTTATATTGCTCAACAGCTGTAAAATTTTACAGTGTTATCATATTCCTGATCAGCAGTAATCTCCCCTGACGAATGTTTAATATTTCCATCTAAGATAAAGCAATCCAATGCAATGAGAAAACAATCCGTTCCACCGTCTGTGAGGATATTAGCCTTTCATTTAGGTCATACAGGGGAAAACAGGTCAATTACAGGTCACACTGGCACTTGGGATAAGGCGAGAATCAAGTATTGTGAATGCAACACTTTGATGTAATGAGTGTTAAATGATGTGCTGTGGTGCTGAAAGGCCATTCAGAGGCATTAAGATGTGGGCCATCTTACCCGTGAGGTCTCATAGGAAGGACTGGACTGGCCACCTGGGGCCCAAGACGCTTGGCTGGTCCGCTCATCCATACCTGTCAGAGGAGGAGATACACAACTCAGTCAAGAAGTCAGGATTACTCAGAGACTGTGCAGCATGCAGGCTGGACGAAAACGGACTCATTCTCTATCTTAGGACTTCAGAGAGAGCGATATGACTAGATATGTTCAAGATGAGCCAATGCTGCGCTGTCGCATCACTTTCAACACGTCTTTCCTACGTCATTTGACCGTATAATGCAAAAAACTACTAATGCAACTGTGCAGACTTTGACTGAATTCTGTTCCCTGAAACCAAACATGTTCAGTGTTTCCCACGATTTGCCTCAATAAGTTTCTTTGTTGAGGGGGCAGGTGATACTCTTTATTCCTCTTTTCAGTCTTCTCAAATAATGATGCTGCCTTTTCAGATGCATATGTATATCCAAGAGAGCCATTTTTTCGTATGTTACGTTATATTTTTTTGCATCTTGGCCTTTTTCCCTCACCAGAAATGAATGAGAAGAGTGACTAATCCGGTAAAAGGTTAAATGTCATGAGCTAAAAGACATTTTCATGCCGTAAGTTATTTACTCTATTTAGTAAGATTTTTTGGCATTAATGCTTTATTCAACAGTGACAGTTGAGAGAGACAGGAAAGACTGGGAGAGAGAGAGACAGAATGACATGCAGCAAAGGGCGCTGGAATCAAACTGCCACAGTATTAATATGAGGTACACGCTCTACACGGTGATCCATTGGGGCGCCCCATTTATTTTGCTTTACATATGTAATGGACAAAAAAATTACACTTGCACTTGAAACTACTAAAGAGCAACTCCAACTTCATGATTTGGCATTGACATACGACCAGGCTCCATCTGAACAGCTGAGCGCTGAAACTTGATAAAACTCATTTTTAAATTAAAGAAAATTTCTATGTTCCAAAAGTCGAACGGAGAAAACAGATAAACAAATAAAATCAATAACTTCTGCCAAATTGCAAAACTTGAACATCTGGTATATGATGACAAATACAATATCTGATCTTCAAAATCAAATTTATGTGACCTAGTCAGTAAAGAGATATGATGCCTCAATTGTTTTCGCTGTTTCAGACAATATTGTGCTGCAGAAAAAGCCCAAGTCTCCACAAACAAAACATAATTGCAAAGGGGCTAAAGTATCAACATTTTCCAAGTTATTGATCGTCCCCGGTGTAATCTCATTCTGTCC
The DNA here is from genome assembly GCA_900302615.1 of Holocentrus rufus. Lineage (NCBI taxonomy): Eukaryota > Metazoa > Chordata > Actinopteri > Holocentriformes > Holocentridae > Holocentrus > Holocentrus rufus. The sequence continues at coordinate 28,131 of OMLF01013189.1, read as the reverse complement.
CTGTAAGACGCAATATCATTTGTTCAATTCACCTTCAAAAAAAAAATAAAAAAAAAAAATCAAATGCAAAACAACTGTATAAGCTTAAAAAATGCAAGGAATTGCAAACATTGCAAGCAATAAAGAAACTTTTTGAAGTGTAAATTTGAGTATATTTTTAACCTAAACTGTTCACAAATGATCTGTGCTCAGGTGCCTCCACATGGCACTTGACCGCATGGTTAGGCACACAATCCAAGCAGCAGAATTTACATGTGTGGAACAAACAACTCTAGCAAAAGCAGAAGTGGATTTTGCACGGCGCAGAGCAAGCAAAGCCTGTAATTACACGAATAAAATGAGTGGGCTCGTCTCTGATTCCACGCCAAAGACAATGTGTAACCCAGCGAGCCGGTGTGACACGCAGCACAACAGGATTACGGAGGTCAATTCAATTCCAAACACAGCTACCCTTCCTCAAAATGACTATCAACGGCTTTTTGGAAAAGTACTTTGTTGTGTCAATTTCCTAATTTTTGTGCTATGCTATCATGTAGATTCACAACAGAGATGCCTGGTAATCGTACTTCAGTCAAAATTTGGTACTCTGACATTACTAATGTTACATGTTGCAGCCCTACTGAGGCCTTTTATATATTTACTGTGCATATTATGTACCAAAACTAGCTGTAGCAGGGGATATGTCATGGGAACCATCAGAGGTGTTGGGTGTGGGATTAACATATCAGTGGTCCATAGTCAAGAGAAGTAAACACTACAGCTGTGTGAGCCACTAATGTCATCAGCTCCTCTCTAGCACTTTTTAAATCTTGCATTTTTTTGTAGAACTAAATTACTGTGGCAAGGAAACTGGTCACAGTCTTGCACAGGACTAATCAACTGGCACAAGCAAAAAGCTTCATCTTGTGTTCTTGCAGAGATGGCAATGACAATTACCATGTGAGAGCCTGTTCAATAACGCATGTGCGATACTGGTCCAATTTATCATAATGTACGCAATAAATAAATATGATTAACAGAAATTTTAAAATAATTTTTAGTCTACATACTCGTTTGCATTGTAAGCAGTGTTAAAAATAAATTTGGGTTCACCTCCCAAGGGGCGCTAAACTTAACTAAAATATAATTAATAAAATTTAAAAATACCTTACATGAATAATTTTTAGCAGCCAAATCATTTAATATTTAATTTTCGAAAACTTAAGTCATCCCTACCATTTTTCAGTGTTATTTCATGTACAGAGGTACTTAGTGAGCAGATTCAGAGTTTTAATTTCAAACTTGCTCACTCACGTAGGCCTATACAATAGATTTTTTTGGCTTCGTCTTGCCTTAGTCATTTGCTCTTTTTAGGGCCTCACACCTGCTATGTGTCATCACATGGGAATAACGTTAACTTTCTATTAATATTAGGCTGGCCAACCATCTATGCAGCAGAGAAACAGAAGGAAATGTTTGCAAAAGTTGATACAATACCACTTTGTGTAGAGCGGTGCAACACGTAGCCAATAAACAGCCTGTTTGATACAGGCCCATTGTTTGTTTTCTTATGATTGGCTCATGGTCAGTAAGGTCAGTAAGGTGGTGAGCAGGAACAAAGTCTGAAAAAAAGCCAAAGACCAAAGACTGTATACCTGAGCTATTCAAAAGTTAGTGTTTCAAAACATTTCCGGCCAATGTGGTGCACAGCCCTTACTGAGTGGCACTGCCATCAACTTTCCGCTGCAGGAATAATCCTAACTTCAGTTCTGACCAAGAGATCAGAACCTACAGAGATGGAAAACAGATTAATCACTAAGAAGAAGGTACATTACATTGCTAAATAGCACTGCAGGTCTAGTGCTAACATTGCTGTGATCATCAACTGAAATAGTGATTTACAGAAATGCAACTGTAAAGCAAAAACAATGTAATGAAACAGTAATCACACTGATTAATGTTTAATATATTTTGTGAAGATACAATCCCTACAGAATTGGTCAAATTGGTTAAATGTCGCTGTTCCATAATTTGCAGTTGCTTCATTATTCTCTCTGTCAAACATCTTATGTTTATATGTTTGCTGTGTAGCGGGTGCTGGTGACGCTGCTGCAAAGTGAGGTCTGAAATGCAGCGCAAAAGCAGCACAGCTATGACACTTATCACCTACGTTGCCAAGAAAAAAAACAATTTACCACTTCAAGTCAATTATTATTTCAATAGATTGAACAAAGAAATACAAAACATTTAACAAACAGCATCTCCCTTACACATGCAACAGCTTTGTAAAAGGTTTGAGGACCTCTTAGCCCCAACTGGTGCTACTTTGTTCTGCAGCACCGTGGTTAATCTGAACGTGGATTAAGTGACAGATTCCCGGCATGACAGATGCATTTTCTGTGTCTAAGTGTGAGGGAGGAATTCCTTAGAAAATATTCAGATATGAACAATAAACATTGAAATGGCTACAAATTGGCTTGAGTTTGCAAATGTGGAATGGATGTGTATTTTCCACTGCCTTGACTCATATTGGCACGCTCAATGGTGAAGATGCTGCACGAGAGGAAGGTCCAACAGGTCGAGAGAAAGCAGAAAGTATTTGCTGTAGGTTAAGGTGATCATCAGACTGTCCACACCTAAATAACCTGTTTAACTGGAGAAAAACTGGAATGGGGGAAAAAAACAATCAGCTCGCACTCTCAACTATGGCTTCTGAAGCACGCAGCACCACAGCAAGTGCTACCAAGTGTAAAACAGGCAGAGACAAAACAACAATGCTGGACTGAGGCTGCAGGGGAGACTCTCATCCCTGGACTGTGCTCCCTCACATCACTGACAAACCTGGATTACAGGTGTTGAAAACTAAATACAACCTGGCATTGTGGTATTCTGAGGATCATCACCCATACTCTGCTGCACAGTTGTGTCTATTGCACACGCTGTGAATATGCATGATGTAGACACAGGCATGTGTGCTGTTATATATGACCATATTGTTGATTTGGTTGCTACAGCTGTCAGAGAGGAGTCGCAAATTCATTTATATCTGTCTGCACGTTCAAGTGTGATGCCTGAACGGCTTACAATCACAGATTCCTTCTACTATTCCCGACACCGCTCAGGGTTTGAAATTAACCATTTTTTGTCCAGTCAACCAAATAAGATTGTGATGATGTTCACCAACCTATTATTTGAAGATTGTGAAGTGCAGGCCTTTTCAAAAAAGGCCAAACAACAAGCCAAATTCTTTTCAACTTCAGAAGCAATACGCATTATCAAATTAGCCAAATGATGTGGATGATTTTTGCATCTCTCAATGTTCTGAAACTATGCTGAACCTATTTTTAAACCCTGTGTAAAGTGATACTAAAGTGATACTACACAGTTTACTTGCAGACAAGTAAACTGTGTCTGCAAATGAAGCAGTCCTGATATCTACCCTGTTACCCTGATAGCCTCTTTAGCACAATATAGAACCAGAAAATTGCTTCCTATATGTTAAAATGCTAAAATCAGCAATTTATGAAGTTTAAGGGCATAATCTTTATTATTCATAAGAGCAACCTTGGCTGTGCAGGTGAAATGCCATTCTGTTGTATTTGGAATATCCTTTCGCATCGTTATTTATCCATTAACCTATTCTGAATCTGTTTTCCAGATTCCATTAAAGTGTGCTTGACTAGGGTTAAGAAAAATAATAATAAAAAATACATGAACAAAAATAACATGCTATACCCTCAAGGCAAGATGTCTTCAAACAGTGTGCCACAGCACATTGGTGTGCCTGGAGTCAAGGTCAAGTGTATGCTGGAATTTTTAAACTTCCGAAGCATTTTACTCATAGTCAAATGTAAGTCATCTTTACACAGCACACGTAACCCGGGGAAAACCAGCGCAGACCTGGCATCAATTTTTGCGTAAATATACGTCAAGTTGGAGAAAAAGTGGGTTAAAATAACCCAGGTCGGAAGTGCTCTTTGTAAATAAAAGCCAGAGTACAGCAGGGCTACATACCATGGAAACCATGGTAACCATCTCACGCAACAAGAAGAATTATATCACCTGTGCATAAGGTGCACTTTGAAGTTTGGCTCAGCAGGAAGTGTGGCAATCAGTCAATTGCCATCTACTGAAGGTGAGAACCACAAGAAAATCCAAATTAGGTTAATGGAGGCAAAACTACAAATATTAATGAAAACATCTTGAATCTACTAAGCATATAAATGTCTAGTTTTGAATCAATATCGCACAATAATCATGCACTTTAAGTTGCTGCGTAAAACAATGCTTGAGGAAGATTATCATAATTCATTTCATCCCACCTCTGCCCTGGCATTTTCAGCCTGGTCAGCTGTGTAAAGACAGAATTAAACTTCACTAAAAACAGCGGATAAGTTCATTTTCAGTGCAAAATTATCAGTGATTTGAGTAAGCAGTCAATTCCTAATATAGGCTATTGATGAAACTGTCTATTCTGACTGGCTGGTACTTTTTCAATTGATCATTTGGTCTATAAAATGTTAAACTGACAAGTGCCCAAAGTGATATCTTAAAATTACTGACTTAGACCAGCAGCCAAAATAAACAACCCCAAAATATAATTTTTATAGTGATATGAAATGGAGAAAAGCAAGCAGACCTTACCATCTACAAAGCTCTAACCTGAAAGTGTTTGGTGTTTTCACTTGATTAATGACAAAAACAAACAATTATCAAAATTATAATGGATTAATTTACATGTGAATAACTGATTAATTGATTTCAGCTCTTGGTGGCCATAAAAAGGAGGAATACCGCACACTGGCTACACTTGCATCTGTTTATTGCTGTGGACTACATTTTGATCCAGTGAGGATCTTCTTCAGGTCCAGATCTACCTACTTCGTTTGCGGCTTTCATCCAGTGCACCTGTCTCAAAGAAAGTTTTACTGCAGCTCTATAGTGGACATGAAGCACTACAGGAAACGTTAAGGCAAAGTGAGCATTACATAGATGCTTGATCCAGACTGCAGTGTTTGTTGTGCTTGACCGAGACCTATGCCAAAGAAAGTTGATTTACATGCAGCGTCTGTCAAAAGGGTGATTTAGCCTAATGTGGATTTATCTTAGCACAGGCTCCTCTCTGTGCTTTTATCTTTTACTATCCTGTGTTTTGTATTCTGGCAAGTCACTAGATATCAAAGGTGACACTGTTCATTGGTTCCTATTTGGGGTTTGAAAATAACTTCTATACCTCTCCTCCAAATATCTACACATTCAGGTATCATAATCCCAGAAAAGACAGACCAAATCACTGATATCTTTTAAATATACACTATCTGAAAAATAACCTGGTATCCATTTCATTGTAAACTGGGATATTATAGCAATACAATAAAACAAATAGAAAACAATGTATTGAAGCCCACAACCAGCCTACTGCGTGGTAGAATACACGGCTGGTCAAAAAAGTGAAACAGAATAATAGAAAAAAAGGACTATTACTACAAGTTAACATTTAGCAAACCATTTGATGCAAAAGGATAATGATGCATTGTTTACTTGTTTGTATTCTTATTGTTGCCATTCCTTGCTGCAGTCTCACTTTTCCTGCACATGTACACAGGGTGCTGCTAAAAATTATAGTAGCAGGTTTCATTTGTTGTGGGGTGTCGGCCTAAAACAACGTAACCCTAGCACTCAATCCACAGGTTGGCTTCTGGTCAGGTTTGGTGCCCCCTGTTGAGGTTGCCCTGGAATGTGAAACACCTGTAGAGAGAGGTGACTTACACCTCCTGGCTAAGTGCTTCAGAGGGGAGCTGCTGCACAAAACTCCTCCACCAAGGACACACAGTTTTATTAATTACTTCTCTTCAGGGGCTCTAGTTTCACTGCCAGGATGTCTGCTAACTTTGGGCTGTCTGATGGTCACTTTTAGACAGAATTAGTGGGTGTCTAGCCCTAAGAAGAGAGATTTTTAGGTTATTCATGAGATTATCTTTATTGAAATAAGAAATCAAAACTATCTTTTGAGCATTCCTAAATTTGGGGTTAACAGACAATTTTTTTTATTATGTGCAAGATAACTTTACAGCTAATGTATCTAGAAATTGTGATCAGCTTAAAAAATCAGTTGGGGGGAACAATAAATTCTTAAGAAAATGCATGAATTAAAATATTTAGGACTCTCTCTCTCTCGCTGTGTGTGTGTGTGTGTGTGAGCAAGAGTGAGATCGAGAGAGAGAGAGATAAAGAGCTTGTCGGTAAACCCAAGTATCGGTTATATACTGGAGTGTGTGTGTGTGTGTGTGTGTGTGTGTGTGTGAGCGTGCACACGCATTGGTGTCATAAGTGTTGGTTATATGCAGGGCATGCCAACATGAAACTATAGCTGGGCGAATGCATGGCCTTTACATACATTTGCATT
>OMLF01013189.1:0-15416 GCA_900302615.1 Holocentrus rufus | reverse complement strand
TTTTTCTGAGCATTGTCTTTAAAAATCAGCTTCAAGTGACCTTTCGGGTCAAGGAACATGCTATTACAAATCTGTATCTTGTAGGACATTCTTTCACATGAGCCTCATATAAATCTGTATGGTCCTGTTCAAAACTATTCTTATGTGGTTCATTTATGAAAAACAGACATTTTGAAAGAAAAAGAAAAACTGAGTGTAACAACTATAAGCTGTGATGCTATTGTTATTAATGCATTATTGCCAACATCCATGTGTGCACCTCAGCAATAGGACATGACTTATAAATTCACACTGACTTGATCACAATTCACTGCCATTTGCTTTAATCAAGTGATGCACAAACACAACATCCCTTATCCTTACTTGGGTGATTAGGTATTGTAAAATTCATCCTCGATGCTCTATAGTTCATGTGCAACAGCTCTCCTCACAGTTTCTTTGTCTTTTTGTTCAGTTTCCACTAAATGTCTGTCTTTCGTTTCACAGATAACTGAGAACAACAAGGCTTTGTGGATGTACAAAACATGCTTTCAGAAAACATAATGCGTGATTGTTGGCTTTCTCTAGTAGCACATCAGACAATAGATGTGCTTAGGATTAATGTCCTGAAGCATTTATAGATAGGAAATGATCCACAATAGCAGGGAATTTGAATGCTCCTAATCACAACAAAAACTATGCACAACCGTGCTTGTCAGTTGAAGATGCTCACAGAAAAAAAAGAAAAAAAGAAAAAAAAAGAAAAAAGAAAAATGATGAATATCCCCTACTTGTACAAAAAAAAAAATCACTGCCCATTGTGTGTGAAATAACTCTTGGAGAAGATGTTTCGCAATCCCATTAAGCTAAACTGAAATTTACAAACAATCAATTTTCACTATGTTCACAACAGTGTTAAACAAAATATTATATAATCCAAGCAGAAATTTATCTCTGAGACACTTCATAGTAAACCCTGGTAAGAACACACATTATTGATTACTGGCCGCACTGACCCTTGACAACACACCTTGATTAAAACAGCCAAAGTATGAACGATTAAGGCAGTAAACCAAAAAAAAAAATGGGGCAAACATTAACTGCATGACACCGTTATGGTAGTTAGATCAATAAAGCATTTACAAATGTCTACAGCCTAAACCATTCTTTGTTCCACATCTTTACAACAGTACTCCACGACAATTCCAGGTGGAGAGCTCATGTTTCAAGTACCAGATGTGTACAATACACACAAGCGTCACACAGAGGTGGGAAATGAATCACATGCTAGGCTGAAAATGAAGCCCCTTTTCCTTCATCCTCCATTTATAAATAAACCCAAACACTATCCAAGCAGGCAGAGGTAGAAGTCAGTAACCATAGCTGATTTTGAAGAGAGCAGATTTATGAGTCACGCAAACAGGGATAAAGCGAGACTACATAACAGAGGGTTTATTGAAACAGGTTTCTGGGATGAAATCCTACCTGATGCACTGAACTGACTGCTTCCGAGGGTGGTAGGCCTGTTTTTCCCACCGTTTACAGGTGGAGAGAACATCTACAAGGAGAAATATATTTTAGACACAGACCTACAATTAGAGCAACTTCTCTGCTATATAAAAGCAATGTATTCAGAATCGTGTACCAGCAAACATTTTGAAGGCAGGCCATCATGTTATAATAAAGCATAGTTTACATAATGTAGACTCATACAATTCTAATCATTGTCAAGAAACTAATGCCATAACCTGTAATGCCCTAACACCACAGAACCATTGTGCTTCAAGTAAATCAATTATACACTTAAGCCTATTTGGTTTCAATTATTCTACGCCCTCGGAACTACATGGTAGGAAGAGGTAAAACTGAAAACAGTGGAAAGCCCTCTTACCGCACTAAAATCCAGCAAGTCACTTAATTCCTTGTCTGTTCCAATAGCGGCAATCCGCTGCTGAGGATTCATCCTGACGATCTAAAAACCTTAAGAGAACAGAGTCCATTAGGTTTCATCTTTGGTGATTCATCATCTAACTGTAGGAGTAATGACTGCCACCAGAAATATTTCCTATGGGTGAAGATTAAAGACGTTAACAGTTAAGTTACAACTTTAAGTTGGTTGTGGAATCTCGTCATGTATTAACACTGACAATGCTGCCACATCCTAATTGATCAAACTGTGCAAACATCTTCCTAACACACCTTTAGTTTTTCCCCGTACACTGAGCTGAATGAATAGTTGAGAGATAAAAGACCCTTGGTGGAAGCGCTCTGAATGGACGGCACAGCTTGTGACAGCCAAGACCTGCAGCATCGCATTATTGCAATAACAATGTTTTTCTGTGACATTAACGTTGCCTACTGCTGTGTTGATCAAACATTACTGTCAGTGCTGGCTAAACTATCTGGTTTGGCAAATCTTGCAAGCATAGCAAGCGTTTGCAGTTAGCTAGTGCACCTAACGTCACTTCACATTAGCTGGCTAGCTAACGGTGGCTAACAAGCTGCAGTTACTGATTCGTATGGATTGGACATAGCTAACAAGCTGCAAGGAGCTGCAACGCTTTTAGTCAATGTAGACACTAGCGCAAAGAAGACCGTGTCATACTTACGAGTGGAACACAAAAGACATTTTGTTTAAAAATAAGTAAACAAATGTTGCAAATGACTATCACAATCCCAGCTCCAGACTATAAGACGTAATGTTGGTCTTTTTCAACTCCCAACTTCTTTCACCAGTCCGAAAGCTCTTGGCAAACTCCCATTAATATTTTACCTTTTATCCGAGTAAAAATCCGACTAGGGTGATCGGGTGTGGCAGTAGAAGCCCTTTTTTCTCTCAACACGCCTCAAAATAACGAAATAGTTCTTTATGCTGTGATACCTGGAAAAAATATCCTCTATATATATCAGTTACGAGTTTCCCTTAGGCAGACATTTTTGCTTTGCAAAAGCCTCAGCACCACGATGAAATTGGTTATTGTATCCCTCCGCCGACAACAGTGACATGCTTTCCCCATTGGAGGTCCCACACACAGAGGAGATGCTGCGGGTGTCAGCACAGACAGCCCTGGGATACACTGTTTATTCCTGCTTTGTCACGTTTAAAGGGACATTTCACCCACCATACAGCTGATCTATAGTTTATCCCCATTACTGCTGTAATGGATTGGTACACACCAAAAATGTTTTATTTAAATGCCTGGGAAAATCCCCTATGCACTCAACAGAAGTTACACAACTTAACTAAAAAAAAAAAAAAGTTTCCAAAAGATGCAAAAGACTTTTTCAGAGGGCTATTTTTCATCTAGGCACAGTGTACATCACTGAGCTTCACACAACATGAGTGTTGCTCTTCCATAGCAACATGACAGGCTTGACTGAAACTCTCTCATGGAGTCTTAAGGCAAACTTGTGATATGTTTGAGCTAAGTTGAGTTAGTATAATGAATCTTTTTTGTTTATTTTGATTTGTAGTTGAGCCATTCCAAGGTGCCTTGTAATTTAACTCAGTTTTCAAAAGATTTGTGTGAAGGTATTTGAGTATGGAAACGTATTTGATTTTAAAATTTACAGTTTTAATAATGACCTTGTTACCTTGTTCCTACACACATGCAGTCACTATGTCACTGACTTTATCTAGCAACCACAGTGAAAGCTCCACCCACACTGTGTGCTCTAGAAACCATGTCTTCTCAGATCATTTATACACTTTCTACTAGTCATTCAGAAGAGAACAAATTATTATGCTCAAATTATTTTTGCTTTTTCTTGTTCAAATTAGATTTGTAAAGACATATTTGAGGTAGATTATATGGTATCATGATCATTATTCTAACTGTGACCATCAATAATGTATAAGTAAGAGGTGAAAAAAGTAGTAGTATGAACATGAAAAAGGTCTATGCTGGCATATCAGAATTGTTTCTTGTGGTAGAGCCTGAGATTTTTTTTTTTTTTATCATGATTGTGTTATGAGTGCATGAGAACTTTGTCATACTAAACAAGTCTGCAGTTCATCTGCATGTGTCTGCAATGTGGGAGGAAACCATAGCATCTGGATGAAACCCACAGTACATACAGGGGCAGAACTTGCAAACTTCTGAAAGTAATCAGCAAATGATTAAAATCTAATATAAAACGTATGGACGTAGACAGACAAAAGTTTTTGTGTTATGAATGTGTGTGTTAAACAATAACCTGCTGGCAGAATTCTACACAATCTGGAGGTCTGTCACCTGAAAGAGAACATTACCGTAACAAAGAACAGCTAATATAAAACGTTTCTCTCTTTCAGTATCAGTAACCCTTACCCTAAAAAAAGACTGAACCAGATAAATACATGTCTGAATCACGTGTCTAAAACATAGGCCCCAATCTTGGAAAACAATAAAAGATAAATAAATAAATAAAAAATCATTACAGACGATAGATAGATAGATAGATAGATAGATATGAATTCACTGCACTTCAAGACAGCTGAATTTGTCTAGAGGAGTGTTCAGGGTCACGGTCTACGGTTTTGTCAGCTTTGTCAATTCTCTAGTAGCCTAATCAAAAAAAAAAAAAAAATAGAAGAAGAAAAGAAAAGAAATCATGGCTACGTTCAGCTGCAGAATATAACAACCCACAAGACGTTTAGGATGACGATGTGTCAGCATCAAAGAAAACTTAACTGTGAACTTGATTTATTAAATCATCTTCCGAGAAACCACTTGAAGTCACTGAGAGCAACGCAGTGGGTCCTCTGTGCAGAACTGTATGTCGGAACTACTTTTTCCTCCGCGTTGGCGAGAGACCAGACCAGAGGACTGCAGTGAAGCCAGTCTTATATTGGTTATTGCTCTGTTGGGGGCTTCTGCTGAATCGGGAGGATGCAGAAAAGAGTATAGTGTGATATAATTTTCATACAAACAAGTTAATAAATGAATACATTTTATATGTAGGAACTTTATGTATTATATGTGTTCGTCAAAGTCTCTCCTAGGAGTTTGACACAAGCCTTACATTCCTTTGTATCAACACTCCTAACTTGCAGCTATAATCTTTTGTTTCTTACTTTTTGTTGTTGTTGTTGTTGTTGTTTTTTAACAGGGATTTAATTTTTTTATTTGTGTTGTTAAAGATGTGCCTTGTAATTAATTTAATAACGCAACACTGTGTAGAGATTCAACACCAATCATTTATTTCATCCTAACTCCATTCAACCACAAATATGGTTTTACCTCAGTGATTTTATAAGAATATTTGGCTGTTAATTAGGGGGGACACATAAGGGGAAACATTATCCTATACTGTATTGATAGACATTATTTGACTTATTTAACTTGACAGACATTATTTAACTTAACCAAGGCAACCAATTAATCTATCAATTAATAGTAATTAGTCATGTATTGAAGGAGATATGCCCCTGATTAAGCTAGAATTGTTTCAGAAATTGCATGATGAAGGATGTCAAATGTGGACACTTAAAAACTTGATTTTCTATGAATGATTGAATTTGCTGCATTTTCAAATTCAACTCCATTTTACGGGTTGAACTAAGCTACATTTTCTGAAAAAAGCACATTATCCCTACCTGGAGAAAAAAAAAACACATACATGCACGGTGATTAAGAAGGTGAGTGATTAGAAACCTGTATTGTATGTTAGAGGACAGAGTGAGGTGGGGTTGTTCAGGTGTTCTCACATCAAACTTGTACTTCCTATTACAAAAAATAATGCATTGTAATTTTGTATTTTGTACTCTGTATGTACCAAACTTGTTTGAGTTGCCTAACTGTAACCAAAAGCTGTTGTTTTCACAAGTTATGCAGCTACAGTATGAATCAAATGTGTACATAGTAGTATAATAGATAACACAGGTCCATTCCATTAAAGAGAAAGAGAGAAAGTGTCAACTGTGCAATCTAAAGGCTGAAAATTAAATCCACTTTTTGTTTTATTGTCCATTATATCACAAGCTAAGATGCAGGGTTTTCTTAAAATATCTGCAGAATGGTCCGACCTGTTCTTTATGATTGATGAATGCAGGCTCTAGTATATGTTGACATACAGTGTTTGTGTTAAATGCTTACCAACAACATATGTGCATGCTGTATGTTTGATCTATTAAAAGGTACAGTGTGTGCCTCAGATGTGTTAAAGCTTTGTGTTATGGCTGTGAGGTCTGTAAGGAGCAGACTTGTGTCTTTTTGTAGTACAAGGGAAGATGATTTCTTTATTTATGTACAGTACACATTTGGTTTGACTTTGACATGTACGGGCATGTGCTATGTTCTTCCTCTGTCTCTCATTTTGTTATTTCTCTTGCACATTATGTTTGCAGTGTCTTGTTAGCCCATGCATGCTGAAAACCTTTTGTTTTATTCACTTAGAAATAAATTTACATACTTACAAACAAGGGCGTGGGCTTGGTAGGGACAGAACTGCTGGTATGGACTGACAGCCCTAAAAACTCACCCTTGCGTTGTTAGCACATCGCTGCCCTCTCGTCTCCACTGTGCCTGCATGCAGCAACATTTACACTTGACCTTTAGCCTTCAGATAGCCCCTCCCTTTCAACCAATCAAATGCTAGAATGCGTAAATTGGTTGTCTTGAAGACATGGTCTCCGGTGGCGCACAACTGGGTCTAATTTGACTTCTATGGAAAGATGATAAGAACGAGTTCGCTCAAATATTGGTACGGACAATCTGGCTTCCCAAAATATTGGTAGTGACACGTCCCTACTGTCCATATGCAAATCTACGCCCTTGTTTACAAAAAAAGGAAAAGTAGGAATCAAAGGTGTACAACTTTTTACAAGATACCACATACAAGATACAAAGCTTGTATGAGAACAAGGCAAGCTGGAGTGTTTGTTTATTATTTGGGTTACTCATGTTCCCCTCATGTTTTGTTGAATGAGGCCTTCTGGGAGTCTCAGTAAATGATCAGTCCCATAACTGCCAACACATTTGGCACTGTTCAGATATATACACTTACATTACATGCATTTACATCTAAGCTTGCACTTAATACAACTAAAATACTACAATCGATAATTTCAAGACTCAAAAGCATCAGTTTCAACACATATGGGACTGGTCACCCTGCTAGTTTGATACACTGCTCAGCAGTCTCACAGCCACAGCACATCGGCAAACAACTAACTGAATAAAGCACTATAATACTGTGAACTACACTATAAAAAGACTTTAAAATTACATTTCATACTACAGGCTTCAGAGGGTGTAATAGCTCCTAATTCTTGTACCATAGCCATATAATAAAATTAGGCTATATGAGGCATTGCTTTTACATATGAGCTGTTTTGATGCTTTGGGCTCAACTGGTGCCTTTTCCTTAAAGAAAGAGCATTTCACACTTTGTTTTGGTTGCTTCTGAAATTCACTAGACTCCACAGAAGCCCTGACCATAAATTTCTAACCACAGCAGGTGAGTTAACTAATAGTGGATGTGGCTAGATATCCACGTCACCCAGCTTCACTTGCAGTGTATCCTCACTAGTTTAGTATGAGCTTCTTCTTATGTCTTCCCATGGCTGATAGCGCTTTAAAGTAATTAAGTGGCTAGGCATCGGGCTGTAGTACAAGGTCAGATCTTAGGCTGGTGTTAATTTTGGTGGAAGTGTAAGCTGCTGGCCTACATCTGCTCACATTCACGTTTTGGGATGATGGCAGTCTGTCATAGGATCTTCTGATTTTCAGTTAAGCCCTGGTCTGTGTGTTTGACATTTTCTTTTCTCTCTACCTTCTCTTCATTTCACACTCTGTCCCTGCTTAGAACATATGAAAGTTTCATCAGATCATATATTTTAGTAAATTTAAGTAAAAAGTGGGCAAAATATTTGTTGTTGATGGATCCCTGCTAAAAATGGCCAGAAATGGAGTTCAAAGGTCACAGATTCCTCTTCATCCTCCCCATATTGTGAATACACACTGTCTACAAAACATATGTGTTAACTTCCCATGCTACAGCTAAAAATTGAATAGCTGAATCCGAGTCTCAATATAAAACCAACTTTACTATGGTGAAGCCTGTTGGGGAACAAACTGTTAAAAGGATAACAAAAGCCCCATTCACTGAATGTGGCAATTGTGTAATTATTTGATAGGCTTATTTTAGCCGCTTATTACATATGAATTAAATGATAGAAATGTGTACAAATTTCATTTGATATTAGTTAGATCATGGAAGCCTGCTGATGGTCACAATGCTGTCTTGCCTGAGAGCAGATTCATCCAAAGTAGAGGAGTTCTGGCTTTAATCAATCAATGAATACAGACATTGTTTCAACAGCAAGAAATGTAATATATATTTGTGATATATGGCCTTTTGTAATTTAAAAGCAATCAGTGTATCGCCATTTAAAAAAAAAAAGAAGAGCTTATATTGCTTATTGTGCAAAAAGTTTTTTGTACGTTATTAATCTACTTGTACACTGTACTTCTGAACATTTTCAACTACACTATGCAAGCCTTTTATGTAGAACAGAAACTAAAGGAAAAAAAGGCATCTAAAATCTCTTTGAGGAGTAGTATTCTATGATTTTAGATAATGTGTTTTCCTTGGACACCCCGTCCTCTTTTAAGAACCAAACAAAATTAATCAACAAGAAAAACACCACTCAATATACTCTGGGCAAGGCAGTTTTATATTTATAAGGGGTTCAGTTCTAGTCTGGATGATAACTGTGCATGTCTGATTTTCAGTGCATCTCTGTATGCAAGTCTAATTAGGCAGAGAAAAAATTTTAAACAAAATTAGGAGTTCCTTAAATGTAATCTTAAAACATATGCAAGGGTAATTTCTCACGAATTTTCTCAGATATTTAATCATTGATCCTTGAGACGCACATCTGCCTTGCATTATTAATTCCAGACTGCCACCTGTTGGACAAGTTCAGATCACCCTGAACTTCACTGGATGTGCTGCAACCTTGAGCATTCAAGTACTCCAACATCTCAGTATAACAATCACAAATGCTATTACTGAAATTTGAAAAATTGTTACAAACTCCAGATTTATGCAAATTAAACATGAAGAATGGTAACAATTTCACTTTTCTAGCAAAACCAAATAGACAAACCTTGATGAATGATGCTGAAAATGTCCCTATTTAACCTTCCTCCTTCTTATTTCCCCCCCATCTTTCACTCATTTCCTCTAATTACTCCCTGGTAGAGGATAAGAGGAAGGGAGGCAGAGGAGAAAAGGAGCAGGATATCCCAGAGAGCAGAAGCACGGATCAGATTCTAAGTCACAAAGTTGTTCTTGCTGTTCCCTTCCCCTGACTTAAAGTGAGGGATCTCCAAAATATCAAGATGAAAACTGGCATACATTTTAACTGAGGCCAGGCAAGGAAGCATTCCCTAAAGCCCTTGTTTTTCCACCCTGTGGCAAATGGCACAAAATGTACCTTTCCAGGCATCCTGCTGGCTCAGTGGTCTATGGTGCGTACCATGCAATATCCTGGGTTCAAATCCGGATCAGGAACTTTGTTGCATATCATCTCCCTCTCGCTCTCTGTCTTTCTACCTTGACTTCTCCAATGAAAACAAAGTAGTCAAAATAAATAAATAAATAAATAAATAAATAAAGTAACCTTCAAGCAACTGAACCGTATCCCACTGATCAATATGCACAAACTAACTCCTAAATTGGATTAAATACTGTTTTTAGTTATGCTGACAGCTTTTTAAATTCATACTATTATTGCAGTATTATTGCAGAATATGATGCTAGGCTGGTTAAATGTTGATGTTTCATATTAAGATGCTAAATAAATGTTTCATATTAAGATGCTAAATAATATAAATATATAAATAGCCCTGATAATATAATTTACTGGACTATCAGTTAGCTGAAGTCTGGTTATGCTGAGCTGACGCTCTGTTGCTATGACAAAAGGAAGAGAGATTGGAGACTTTTTTTTTAGGTTATTGCCCAGAAAGATAAATTTAGCCAGACTGACAAACACTCGATCAGCCACTGAGGCAGAGAGCCACATGCCACTCAACCAAGCAATTACCATTCAACAATTTCACAGCCAAACAAATCTCATGCTAGCATAATACATGATGTTAACAGTGGGAACATTGCCAACATTGGTTCCAAAATGTTGGAGAATAGTTATCTAACTATCAGAACATTGACTGTATACAGAAAGCAATCTTTTCCCTCTCTCTTACTTACCTGGCAGTTAAAGGTGCACTATGCAAAACTGCCAAGCGTTGATTTAAGTGAGGACCTCTTAGATTCAACTGACAAAAAAGTTGGAATAAGCTGTGCCACTGATGAGAACCACATCGACTCAACTACCACATTATGTGCTTATTATATGTTTTACATCAGTTGAGTCTGAAAGTCCTCACTTAGTACAAAATCTACCATGAGTGATTTTGCATAGTGCATCTTTAATTTGTTTGTGATAGATAAATTAAGCTAGCTGGCCATGTTTTTTATGAATAAAAATCTGTATGTACCTTGTATAAATCACTTTTCTTCTCACGGTGGTAAATTAAGAAGTGCAAGCTTTTATCATGTGGGTCTGTTTCATAAAGTTACTGCCCTTGAAATATATCTGGAGTTCTTCTATCTCAAAGTTTGTTCCTGACCTAGGATCCTTTGGACCTCTGTCTGCTTCTCCACCTTCATCTCCTACCTTGTCTGCCTTGTCTCTCCCTGTGTTGTTTGTGGTCTAGTGATAGTTTGTTTTCCAGGTCATGTTGTTCCAGTCCTGTCCACTACGTTTTCCAGCGTTTGCTGCCAATACACACCTGTTTCCTGTCTGCAATCAAGCCAGCCTGCTCCTCCCTGCACCAGCTGTTCCTCATCACTAATCAAACTTCAGCAGTTTATATACTAGTCATTACTCAGTAGTCACTGCCATATTGCCTGGTGTGCTTACTAATTTTCTTATGGTCCATGGTCCTGTGTCTTGTCTGATCCCTGTCTGGTATGTTTGCTTGTTTTAGTTTGTTTTACTTTCAGTAAAGTTTTTAACATCAGACATCTGCCTCTGAATGTCTGCATTTGGGTCCAAGTTACTCTGCTTGTCATGGATCCATGGTAGGCTTGTGCAACTTACTGATTTATATGATCAAAAAATATTTTGGGTGTTAACTTTTTTTGTGTTTGTGTACATCAAACAAGTCAGAATTTTAAACAAAATGAGACTGAGGTATATCAGAGGTATTTGAAGAGGTTGCTTTGTGAGAAGCACATTGAGTTTGACAGCCACTTATCACTTATTTTATGAACAGTTTATTTGAAACACTTCTAATCTAACTTCTGAGCTTTTGATATACTGTATGGCCAGGGGATTTTTTTTTTTTTTTTGAGAACATGGTTAAGGTGCAAACATGCTTTTATATATAATATTATGCTAAAATCACTCTATTGCATGACTATAATAATTTCTGATGTTTCTGACATAAAAGCATAACAAATTGAAAATGCAGACCAATAACAATAACTACCAATAACAGACTGTTATTGGTAGTATATTGGCTGTTTATCCCCAACCACAACAGAGGACAGTGCAATGTTTTAACACCGTTCCATATTCAGTTTTGCTACTGGCTGCAACCTCTCTAGAACAATTGGGTCAATAGACATCTCAGCATATGTTACACACCAGGGTTACCCATTAGAGCTCATTTGTGTACCAAGATCCTGGGACTGAAAGGGACACTTAAGAGACACTTGGAAACATCCTCAAATAATTTAAAGTCCAACTGAACAAACTAACACATAGTGTTAAGTACATGTTGATGGGGCTTCAACATTGTTCAAATTTCATAAAGATTCATACTTCAGACAAGATTTTTTTTACACTGGCCACTTTAACTTAACATTCAGCAGCTCTATTTCATGGACTACATATTCACCCCTAAATATATCAAATGTATATTTGTCTATAAATAATATCCAATGGCTCAATTCTCCACAGACCAGAGAGGATCTTGAGGAATATTTACACTGACATGTATAAGAAATCTGCATATCTTGCCCATATTAAATATACTTAGACCTAGTTCTATCTAGGTGTACCCACAAATTCTCTCCATGTTGCCTTTTACATGCCCACATGCTAACAGCTCAGTCTCTTGACTATGAATTCATTTCATGTACCAAAACTATTTTTAAATTTTTTTATTTCCATTGTTCAATGTATTTTTTTTTTTCATGCATTCATTTATTTTTTTACTGTTCAACCATTTCCCCACTGTCATATCGCTTCCTTTATCAATCATGATTTTCAGCTATTCTTATAAGCTCCTTGCAGGTTACTTTATAGTTTCTTCTCATATGTGTTTCTCCTCAACATATTTACTTAAATATCCTTATTCTAAGCTAAACTAAACTGGACATCTGAGACACATAATTATAAACTTATCCCAGTTCAAACAAAATGGTTTCTGTGGGAATAACATTTGGAAAAATATATAAAAAAAAAACTGCTTTACTTATACAGGCACCATTCACTTTAATTGTGTTGCTAAAAACGGATTATGGTGACTTTTACTATTTTACTATCAAAAGCATATGATACTGGTATGATCAAAGCTGTTGTAGTAATGATCCCTTGATTATAGAAAACACGCACAGGAAGTGATACAAAAAACACAGGAAGTAGTAAAATGAACTCGGCGCCTTGCTCTGCTCGCACTGATTGGCCCAGCCAAAGATGGTGTATTTCCTCCGCCTCGGTCCAGCTAAACATACTTTTATCTTCTGAGTTCCGCATCTCAGCTCCGTCTGAATCTCATCTTCTGCAGACGATTGCGTGAAGGTTGATCACTAGGCCTGACTTCATCTTGTATCCTAAAGGTTGGGCGTGATCGAGGTAAGCTTAATGCTAACGCTTTTCTACTCTTCCTTTGAATGCAGTCTTTGTCCCAGCAGGGATGAAAACGCAGATTTCCCAGCATACACTGCCGACATGGGAGACTTTGCTGGACTTGTTGGCTAATTTAGCAAATGTGTATGATCGATAACTAAAACTAAAGGTAAGACGGGGTTAAATCTGACCGCATTTAACATGTCACTCGAGAGACATTTTAATCCCATCTCAGACGGTGCAACTGCAGAGAACGAACGCTTGAAAACGTAAATATTAGCCTGCTGTAAGTAACGAGAAAGGAACAGAAGCTAACACTCGGCCACTGCGTTGGTAAATATTAGCTAGGGTAACGTCTGCTAGCTAACGTTAATTTGCCTGGTAGCAAATGGAAAGATAGGTTTCAGAATACATTGGAAAATAAAATTTTCCCCCAAGTTATCGTCTGTACTTTACGATGTGTCGATGTTACATGGAAATTGTGAGAAGACAACATTTTCTTGTTCATTTGAGTAGAGGCTTTATGGTTGCGCCAGAAATCTCCTAGCAACCGAGGCTGCCGCCATCTTGGAGGGCCATTGGATATTATTGGTTGTGCGCAAATAATGGCTAAACAACCGAGGTTCCAAAAGAGAAATCTGGAAAAATGCAATTCGTGGGTGTGGATCCATACAATAGTGTTATGGCTAAAAGTAAATTGTGTGATTTTGGTAAACGCCCCCTCCAAACTGAGCTTATTGTGACACTAAACTACTTGTTTGTACTTCTGGAATCTAGTTTAGAACACTCTAAGTTTAGGCTTGGTTAACCTTAAACAGTTAGTTTTTATATTTCCATGGTAGCTAACTAGCCAGCAAGGTGACCTAGCCCACCAATTTCTGGTATTTCTTTTTCTTAAGATTTGCTTATTTAGCACTCATCAAAACAGAAGAGGTTGTGTAAAACATTGACAATGCATATAAAGGGAATGTGTTTACAGGACAATCTAGAAATAATCAAAGTAAATGAAGTTATTTGGATACATTGTGTGTCATCAGGCAGGTTTTAAGTGTGTCCCAATGGCCACCCAGATTGTAAAGAAAAATGCTATCCCTGCAGCAATGGCAGCACAATCCCACAGTGCAGTGCGCTTCTCGCCTACAAAGGGACGTAGATTCCTGCGCTCTTGCAAAACAAGTAATTCCCAGCAAAAACAAATAATTCCATCTGTCCCTTGTTTACAGTTGTTGCAAGCAGTTCTGCTCCATATGATTACAGGCAACATTTTACTGACCAAACCCAAACTGTTTACCATGATGCATGTGAATACTTAGGCTATGTAAGGCTGAAACATACCATCAGTTGCACATTGTAAAATATCTTTATTTAAGCCGATATTACCATAAAGGTGTTTGATGAAAATACCTGGTGTGGCTTTTAACTGAAATGCAGCCCATTGTAAAGAGGCAGTTAACTATGGGTCAGGTTATTACAGGTTTTTCACACAGTAAATACACAACGGGAGATGTAGGAAAACTCACATGAAAAATCTCTAATTGTGGTTACCATAAAGTTACGGTAAACTAAAATATGTAATTTTTCATAAAATGTTTTTTTTTATTGTCGTCATTAGGTGTCAAAACATGAAACTGAGAATCAGATGTTCTTTCTATGCAGAGAGAGGCCTTTCAGTTCATTTCTCCTGAGTCAAATGAGCGGTTTTGCTGGAGACTGAAGCCTCCAGTGATTTCACGCTCCTAGCCCCTCTCAAAACTCTTCCTTAATCAGTTCAGTGATGTATAATCATCTCCACCGATCACAAACTCAGTCCAAATGAGTCATTATGCAACAGGTGTAACCACACCCCTTCCAGTAAGTTCATGTTTTATGAGTAAATAATTGGTTTGTGTGGTAAAGTGGGAGTAAGAACTAATCACAGACAGCTCGCACAACCAACCCACGCCCCTGATCAACCTGCTGCACATGTAAGACTCATTCTGCTTGGTGAGATAATCATACATCACTTCCTGTGAACTGTTTCAGGAAGTGTTTTGAAAATGACCTGTTTTTATTCCTCCTGCCCCTGTTTGATTGACTCTTCAGCTGCACCAGTTATCACCTGTTAGACTCAACAAACGATAATGATTCAGACTAACTGTTTGCATGGCAATTTTCTGCTGTTCCTGGATATATTCTACCAAGCCCAGGTCACACTAGGCAGGGGGAGCGAGGGCATGTTTAATGTCCACGATCCAAGACTGAAATCTGATAATCACTCCAGCAGCAGCCAGTGAAAGTTTAGTATGAGTGACACCATTCCAAGACTTTCTCCTCCACGCAGCCGAAAATCTAGAGGAAGATCCCTGATTTGTGGAAAAAGGAGAATCAATAAGGCCCACCCACCATCCTGACACTGATCTGTTAAGTTTTCCATTTACATGTGAATAGGAAAGTGCAACTTGTTAGTGGTTCCAATGATTGGTACACATCTCTTCAATCCACTGTATGTGCCCTGCCCTTTTTTTTTGCCATTGTCTTTGCATTTCCAGTTGTAGGACTTTATAGCAAATTTAAGTAGCTAGTGTGGATAATCCCAAACCAAAAAAAA
>OMLF01013188.1:0-16943 GCA_900302615.1 Holocentrus rufus | reverse complement strand
TACAGCAAGAACCATCTGACAAGAAAATAGCAACATGAACAAAAGGATTCTATTGGGATTTATAGACATATTGTATTAAGTATTTTTCTATAGTGAGTAATTGTTGGCTTGAATAAACTGCTTGAGCAAGCAAGATGGCATTAAACATGAACAGATCATTTTATCAAGAAATCCAATTGAAGAGTTATGGCTTCTGGAAAGAGATCCACTGGAAAATATGTGTCTGTTTGCCAAAGGACATGACTGTATTAGCTAAGGCCTGACAAATGGCAGTATATTTATGCATAGCTCTTGGACTCGTAAAACAGTGTCACTAAGTGCTTAAAAAACGATATGTTAATAATGTTAACACTGACACATCAGCAGTGAAAATGCCAGGCATGGTACAAAACAGGGCAAGGAAAGAGTACACTGAAGAATAACAGCGATCAAAATAAATTATGTACAAGTTTGTCTGTAAAATGTCTATTAGAAGTGATTTTAAAGGAGAGACACTTGTGGTGTGAAGAAATTACATAGTGTCCCAACCTTCTTCTAGACAGCCCTGTTAATGGTACCATCAGACTTGGCCAGTGTAACTATTTGGCCACCATCTCAAACCATTTACACCCCATTACAACTCTGGCTGGTCAGAATCATTTGGCATTTGCGCAGCCTGAATTACACCAGCTACGGGCTAGCAGGCAAGTACAATTTATATTTTTCCTGTCAGCTACTGATGCTTCAATAGACTTGTTCACATTCTGTTCTTTCCATTTTAGAGAACCAGTGATGAAACACTGCTTCTGTCAGCGACAGTGACCCATGTTTAAATTTGGTTTAACTGGAGAAGCTGGGCTGTGTTGAAATTCAGCTTTGTTTAACAAATAGGCCTAATAATAGAAGAGAGGCAGCATGTCACAGTATCAACAGAAAACCTGTTGAGAGCACAAAAAAGGAAGGTCCTACATTAGATTTGATTTCACAGACTCCACTGACACCAAATATCAAATGAACCAGATCCTAAGAATTAAAATCAGTATTCCGGTATCTAAAAAGAAAAAAAGAAAACCTTCAAACAGATAATTTCCAGAAAATGTAAATATGATAACCTTTATTTTTCCATTAAAGGAAGAAAAGGTCACTTAATCATCAATTTGGTGGCGTTTCTGAGGCTTTTGGCAATGTGTAATGCTCATTATAGATGTGCACATGAGGTCCATATCTTGCTGCATATTCTCTGTTAATATAAACCCATGATATAAAGGCTTTATTTGAATGAGTCAAAACTGGGCCTTTGGAAGGAGGAATTTGAAAGTGAAGACACAAAGCTTGTGTGATGGTTTGAATTTGATCTATCGCTGTTTGAACGCATTTCATGAATCCACTGCAGCCTTTATTGCTCTATATTTTGCCTAGCCCATATCACAGATAAGCATAAACGAGTCCTAGTGTGCAAATGCCCAAATGGCTATTTAGTTAAGGTAATTTTTCAGTGCTGTCTTCTTGGTTTTTCCCCATCTCCTCATTCTAGAGCTGTTTAATTTAGGTGCAGTCTGACCTATGAAATTGCTTTGGTTGTTTGGGAGCAAACATAAAGCCCCATCATAACAAACCTTTGACCTGAAATGTTAAAATACCACCTTGCACCAAGTGATGTTTTATCCTATTAAATGTATGTGGGGAAAAATAGTGCATCAGGAAGGCTGTAGGCTCCATGGAGACAGTGTTTAAGGTGCGGTTTGAGTTGTTTATGAGCTGTCATATATTCGTGGTTATCTATGGCAAAGGGTAGCTGGAGGGCATTATTGCACAAAGCCCCTCACAAAGGTTATGTTCAGGTTTCTGTCAAGTTAAACTCCCAGGTTAACTGCATCATATAAGTGACATGTGAGTCATACCAGGCATCATGTGGGCGCACACAGCAAATTTCCATGCTGTTTGGAGGTGACGTGGCAACAGTGTCTGAAGCATCCACTCTGGGTAATAATTAGAAATTTCTGCAAACAGTATGGACATAGTGAGAACCTAACATGAACAGGCATCAGTCTAAAGATTAAACACAGCATCCTGGCTATGAAAGAAGCCTCATTGGGCCTCTTTCATAGTAACTATTCAATCCAGCACTATTGTGACAAGTTCTTCAGGATTAATGAATAGATTATGGGCTGAGAACTGACCCCAGTTAAATGCACAGCTAGAGGTGACCTGGCTTTCTGAGGGCATTGCTTTGACCTGAAACTACTTCTGACGACTTTCATAATCACATAAGGGACTACAGTAAAGTCTTCTGAGGAGAGGGAAAGCACATGAAAGTGTTTGGCAACGTGACAAATGCAGTTTGCACAGAAAGAGTCATAGCTGCAAATGGATAGTTCTGCCTCATATGTGTATAATGCTTCGCATATACATACAGTGTTACAGTTTTGATGTGGCGATTTTTATTCTGTATTCATTAGCATATCTGGAAACAGCAACAAACTTGGTATAAACATATTAGCGTATTAAAATCACCTTGGCAGCATCAATTTTATGAGTGAAAATGACCCATTCTGTACATTAAACATATATTATGGCTAACCCCAATCTGTGTATTGGTTTTCAGCTGAAACAATGTTGCCCCATTACTATTTCTTGAACCGAAAATATAAAAAAAAATAAATAAAAGTGCTTTTGAGGTGGCATTGAATCTGTTCCAATATGATTTTTAAATGTATTTCGATCTTTTAAATGTGTTGTTGGCAATTTTCTGTTGTAAGAAGAGCATTAAAATGGGCCTAAATTTTGAGTTATAATGATATCTTAAATTTACAGAGAGGTAATTTTCCATCATCAAGTCTAATCCTTTAAGAACCTATGTGCCTGTTTCCAGAATTGACATATAAGCCCAGTTTGGGGCTGTGCCACTGGGGAAGCAGAGGATAAGATAAAAGATAAGACCAAAGAAATACCAAGAGTACAGGCTATTGTATTTCCTTTCCCAAATCACAAGACATTCATGAAACATTCAGACTTTTGTGAAAATGAAGTGTGACTCCCTGTAATTCATTTAACCTTTTAGACGGAGGAATTAGGTTAGGGTTCAACTCCTTATAGTGGACAAATGGATTTGGAGTGTACAAACAGTGGTGGTCAGGTGGGATTCATATAGAAAACAGGACAACAATAAATGTAAAAATAGGTTCAATTGGTTGCAAGGTGCGTCAAAGCAGTTCACAATTGTTGTCATGCTTAAATCTTGAGCATTTCTGTACTAGTCAAGTCTAGTAAATTTCATTTTAGCCTGACGTATTAGATTTATATACTGTGGTATAGAGTTATACAGGCATAATTACAAAATATGCCTGTATATCTCAAAGTACAAAATTATTTACTGTATGTAAATATATATAGCATAGTATAGTATAGGCAAGGCAAGGTAACTTTATATAGTACATTTCATATTAAATTATAACACAATGTGCTTTAAAAAAAAACATTTAAACAGAAATAAAACACTAGAAACAAAAAAACAACACAAAGACAAACATTTCAGAAATTTGAGAGCTAATCTGAGAAATAAGATAAAAAGCAGCTCATTTTTGAGATTTCAGCATAGCATGTTATTATTATTATTATTATCATGCATTTCAGCATAGCACTGTACTATAGTATTGTACAGTATAGTGGGTGTAGTTTGTGTAGTTTGTACAACATAGCAGAGTACATTTCTTTCATGCATTATGTGGTGCTCTTACTTTGTAGTGCAGCTATTAAGTGAAAAATCAATTTCATAGTGTCGACTGAACACATTGTGCATTTATCTCAATGCTGTTTATATCGACAGTAAAGTTTATATATAGGTCAAAATTTTTTACACTTTATCGTTAATACCATAGATTATAACTTCAGGTGGTTAAAAGGAAAGTGGATCCATTTTATTAAATCAATCTTATGCCTGGGGGAATACTGAACAGAAAACTGTTGTAGTGCATATTGCACAGTATTATGCTAACTGTGGAAAAACTAAGAGGTCTGGTTGGAGCCCTGGAAGTGCGGAGATGGGGGTTGTTTGCTGCACTCACATGAACCCTTTAGTTCCAACAGAGCTCAGGAGGACATTCGGCTTGTTGACAAAGAAGCCTTGTATCCTTTTGGAACACCACATAAGGCCGTGACCTTTTTCTGCCCTCGGCGCAGCTTCAAACTTCTGTTCACCGGCGAACCTCCGCTTAACTCAACTCCAAATGAACAGTCTAGGGCCCATTAATTACAGCATATATCTGATCTTCCTCACATGCCTCCATTTCGGTTTGATGCTCAATTATATAAAGTTGGCACCAAGGGCACCAGTTAGGCCTCTTGTTAGACCATTACTGCATGTGGTTTGGTGTTCTCATGCTGCTTCAGGGGAATCTTTTTTTTTTTTGGAACAATCCTTGGTTATTGTTATCTTAGATCTTCTTTGGAGGACAAGGATTGCTGTATAAGCTTTGGTTATTTTAAATTCAGTTTGGCCCTACCTAATCAATTAAATGATTTACCAATTGTCAAGATTAAGGTCAGTCTACTCAGATTTTTTTTTTTTCAATTCAACTTTTTAAGATTCCTTTAATAGGTTATTTACTGAAAAAGATATGATCATTTCTATGTGTGATACAAAAACGTATCATATACTGTATATAGATAGATTGATATAATACAGATCTGCTGCAGGATAATTATGAGACAATGGCACATAAATTAATATTTTGTTAATTGAATTAACAATGTAAGGACCTATCTGATGGAATATGTGTATTACAAAGAAACCCCTAAATTGGAGTTGCCCTCCCTTTACTGTTATTAGAGCATAGGCAGTAAACAACATCACAGATTCATCATCTCTAGCCTAAAAGCTTGCAACTCATTTGTCACAAAACATTGTATAATTGGTAAACAAAAAATGCCCCAATTTTGATTCTGGACAAAACATACAATGGGAGCTCTCATGGCTCACCAGCGTTGCGTTGGACATATGGAGAACGTAGCGCGGCCAGGTCAGTGGGTGACATTCTTTTGGAGATGGCTTTCATTATCAGATAATTATGCCCTGATTATAGATCAGGCCACTGCTCTGTTCCGTTTCTTTGTTGTGGTCCAGTTGACCTACTCACAGGGACATTCATATATTAGAGTGGATAAAGGAAGACAAATGAAGTGGAGCTGAACTCAGTGACTTTTAAAGACTGTTGTCAGTCAGATCATATCATGAAAAACAACTGGTACATTGTAAGCAGCTTTGATCAATCTTTTGAGGTAATGATGGACCTGTGTCGGAGCTTTTGTGCTTTTCCAGGTCCTTTTGAAACAGGCTTGCATTATTCATTTGACCCTAGAGAGCCTTCAAGTCAAATGATTGAGATTTAATCGAATTCATTATCATGATGGGACTGTTAATCCATCTATTAATCATATTTTGATTTGTTGTTTTTCTTAATAGATCCACCATTGTCTCAGATATTTATTTATTTACTTACATTTTTATTACTGTAAATGATAGTAACTACAACGAAGAAAATGTGATGCAGAAGACTTGGTTTGCACCCAAGTACAATTGTTTTAAAGAGTCTATAGTCAGGGATGGAACTGGTAGAAATTTGATTGTATAATTAGAGCACATTGAATGTGGGGTGCTGACTTCTCACATTTTATTGTCTCTAGTTTGAAATAGGATCTTCCAGTTTCCATGTGTCCCTTCTTGGCTGCTGTGGTGCAGTGTGAACGGAGGCTGAACCCCAAACACCCAACTCTTTTTGTACAATTTTATGAGGGTGTATTATTTTCCCTGGAGTTGGCTCCAGCAGATGTACATTTACAAAATATTAATTTCTGATGGGCAGGCGGAGATAGTGACAAGTTATTGGATTTTCAAGGTGGAACTGAAGAAATAAAATATATAGGCAACTCACTGACAAACATGCACATTTCTTTAACGCTGTAACTTAATGTTGGTGTAGATTCACAAATGGGATTGAGAATCTGCTGTCCAGTCTCACTTGCCAACTGGGTTAGTGCACCCACACCCTCACCCACTTCCCAAAGCACTCACCTCAGGCGAGTGGTTGAGCTGAATTTCATACTCTGAACCAATGCATGTGCACATTATGCTGATCATTAGAGCAAAGAAAGGCATCAGAAACCTCAGGACAGAAAAGCTTTATCAATTATCAGAAAAGTTTAATTTCTTGTTTGTAAAGATGGACCCAGCTTCCATATTATAGTGTGAACAATGACCAATATGGCTGGATCTCAAATGAGAAGGCCAGGTATGGAGCAGACCAATCATATGGTGGATTTATTCACCCACAAAATGGCCAATTTGCCAGGGCCTGTGACTGTTCTTTCTTGCTGCAATTCGTGAGTATGGTGCACCTGAGCTGCAACATTGCTGAAATGCATTATTACCCTATGTTTTACTAGATCATGTCATAATGAACCTTACCCAACCAAATGAATAACTATATGGGCATGTGATATAAGATAAATAGCTAATAGTAAATGAAACAACAATAAACAGTCTTTCTGACGATGAACTTGAGATACTCACCATTTAGTCACGTTTCTTCATGTGTCTTTGGAGCGTGGATTTTGCAGGGGTCGGCATGCACTGTTGGACACATCATCCTCTGGTTCAGGTTAATGCATGTGCATTTGTCCAAATCCACCTGTTTCTCCATGAGACTTTGGGCCTGCTCCATTAAGTGTTCTAGTTGTGCCAATCACTTTTTAGCAGCAAGGGTGGAGAAAACCATGTAAATGGAGTGCAATCTGTCAGCCAGCAGCAACAAATACATCATTGTGAGCACACTGAACAGCTAAGTAAACAAGTTAAAGTGGACAATGGAGCAAAAGTAGTGGTTGTGGCTGCAGTAGTTGACTCAGCAACATCTTTTGATTTGGAACAAATACATTTCCATAATTGCCAGCATGAAGAACAGTTGTGATTGTGTGTATTAAGCCTAAATGAAATACGTCAGTTCACTGTTATATGTATCTCTGTTGCTCGCCACCCTTTTATCTGGACTCTGATAGAGCATGCCTCTGATGTTGCCATTGTGTTTGGTTGTTGCTGGAACCTGAAGAGAATGCCAAAAAGGAACGTGGCCAAAGGTTCGTGCCATGCAGAAGTAGCTCATTCTATCAGTGTCTGCGGTGTTGGAAGCAGGAGTTAAAGACAGTCTCATCCTTGAAATTGTGTTGCCCCATATGATGAGGTACAAACCAGGACTCTGTTCACTGGCTGCCGTCTTATAATAATATCCTCACCACATATCTGGCTTTCCCAAGCTGTTCTATTCTTGATTGGAGTCTCTGGCAAGCCTACACTCAGGCTGGGCATCATGGCTTCTATAGATAATGGGAATTGACGTCATGGGTATTTTTTGACATTCTACTGATCACAGTTGTTAGCTTACATCCACTGCCTCACAGAAAACAGTGAAAAGACAAGCAAAAAGAAAAAGCAAAAAAAGCAAATGAGAAATGGGCAGGTTGAAAGATACGATTATCTACTAATACAAGTTGATGGAAGAAGCAAAGAAACATTAGTCTACTTTGAAAAAAAAAATTAAATAAAATAAAACTGTGAAATGAATGGTTTTCCTTATACAAGTAAGCCCTCTGCGAGGAAATGATGTCCCCTTCATCTACTAAATACTAGAGGGGCAACAATGTCACTTTTTAAATATTACATTTTGAGTACTTTGTGTGATTTTACATAAGTACATTCTAGTTATTTGTTATTGACAACAGTTTGAATGGTTTTGGTCCTTATGAACACAGTGTACTGATGATCTAGATGTGCTGCAAGTGCTTACATTATCTGATACAAAGCGTTTTTCATGACATGACATTTTCATGACACAACGTGACATTTTCAACTGTGTACTGTGTACTATTTAAAGCCTCAAGATACTGGAAAAAGTTTGTTGAGGCACCATGAAAGTGCCGGAAAAGTGCTTGAATTTCACTCGTAGAAAGTAGAACGAAGCCTGAAGCAAGTATGGTGTTGTAGTTGTCTCATTTTTTGATCAGAACATATATGCCACCCCACCCCACCACCCCATTCCGGCTCTTGCCCTGGGCTCCAAAAAGGCTAAGGCCAGTCCTGACTCTCAATAAAATTACATGACAGAACACTGGACATCTAGGTAGTGACATTTTCGCAATTGTGCGCTCTGTGATAAATAGACCTGCTAATTTGCACACGATGCCAAAGGTGGTGGTTCACGTGTGTGCATGAAGGGAAGAGCTCAACCAAAATATCTGCACTGGGGCCCATGACTATCATGTTACTCCACTGGCTTTGGTACTACAGTTTTCCTCGACTGATCATTTATTGTTAACTGCAACAAGCACATAAATCTGTCATTTTGTAGAACTTGCTTATAGATATCAGTCACTTTGACGATATGCTTCCAATTTATAAAGAGTCATGCCCCATTCTGAATCTTATCTAAAGCCATTCCTTTAGAACTAATTACAGTGAGACATAGCTTCAGCTTGAAGGAATTATTTTAATTATTCATGATGGGCAGCCATGGTTGGGTTTTATGTTTTTATCCAGTTCATGTAATTTAAGTTTGCAACTAGGACATGTTATAGGCTGATCAGAAAGAGAGAATAATGAGTACAATCTGCAGCAGTGTACAGATACTGTACTGGTGGCTTTTGGCAATTGGTCCCACGTGGCAAGCTTATAACCATCAGCCTGCAAGTTTTCACTTATTTCGCAAGCATTAAGGTCACTGCAACATTTTTACATGCTGCACGTAGTCGGCTACTGCCATTAATAATGTACATCATGTTCCGATTTATTATGCTTATGTATCTAAGTTCAAGTCAGGACACAGAGCCGTGAGGCCAGGCCAGCTTTCATTGAGGTAGCTGGAGTCAACATACCAGAGAGAATCGAGGTCACAGCACAAGATGTTATTCATACAATGGCTTTAACACAGCAGATTTCTTGCATCATAAAGCTGGTGTTGGTATTCAGCTTTGCATGACAGAAAAGAGGCAGTAAATGCTCCAGAACCTTCTCTGCTCCACTTGTGCTTGCTTCTGTGCATCCGGGCCCAACTGTCAGTTTCATTCAAGAGATTCAACCAGCAGGATCTTTCTCATTGACTCTTTAAAGGGACGTGAGAACAAATGGACAGGCCTGATTATTTCTAATTGTCACCAGCACTCAGAACTGGCACATCCGAACACAAATAGCTACATTGATTGACTTTGACTAAATTAATTTGTTTTGGGGGTTAGTCCCTCTTGTATTTGTTACCAGTTCCAGACCTAGGGGATATCTGGACCAGCAGCATGTGATACACAGGCTATACAGCACTGTGGATCAGGAGAGACACGATAGACCATCTGACTCAAGCCAGTTTATTTCTGATTTTACATGTTTTCTTCGAGCTTCATGAAATACTACAGATTCTAAAAAAAGGAAAATACAGATTTCAATGTATAATGCTGTTCAATATATATACCTAAGTACAGTATATAGTATTCTTCAACAAGTATAATAAAGAGAAAAGTAGAAGAGTGCACTCAGTGGAGTGCAGACTCCTCCAGGCGTGTGTGGGGACACAATGTCTATATAAAGCAGTTAGTTGTCATTGCTTTGTGCCACAATTGGGTGTAGAGAGGGTGAGAGGAGTTTTCCATGATGTCTTTGATCTTGTCTCTTGTCCAAAGACCTGAGAAGATTAGGCACATTAGTCTGCTGACGTATGAAATTGTGACGGCTGTTTTACACTTCATTTTTTACAGTGGTGAAGCATCAGGCTATTTAACCCCCGCTTGCTGACAGATTACATCAGCCTCTGATACTTTATACAGTATTGTTCTCTCATGTGTCTGTCATGTTTCTGCTGCTTTACTTTCGTCACCAGAAGTGTCTTTTATAACCTAGGATAAAAAAAATAGTCTATTATGAAGAGAGATCGAGGGAGCACAGCGACGGTCAAGTGAGCTAGACAATGAATGGAGTGAGTGAGCGGAAGTAGTGAGAACAAATGTTTGTCAAATTTTTTTAATCACTGCAGCCACAAGATGTTCTTCCTCATACAGTCATAACTGTGCACAAAAACTTTTAGGCTGAATGGCCCAGCAGTTTGCTCGAGTAGCCGTGGACAGACAGACACACAGACACATGCAACTAATGCATGATCTCCTGGCGAAGATAATAAAATAGAAATTTAACAAGTAATAAATTGGATTTATCTAATTAGTGGAGAATAAATATAACTGTGTCAAATTATTTTCTTTCACATTTTCACCTACACAACTTCCCTAACATGTGTATGGGCTTACATATTGGCTTATTACCTTGCAGACCAGCAATACACACAAGATTGTGGCTGCTACTAAACAGGAATGCATGAGCTACTCTGCAACAGTGTGGTAATGCTTAACCTGAGAAAACAGGCGAAGTGGCAACACATTTTTATCACATAACACATCATCTCTACATGACAACATGTGAGATACATGTGAGATGCCTAACATCGGGCTACATTTTGTAATCTTGCTCTCCTTGAAGCACCAAAATGGCAGTTGTGACCCTTGTCAAAAACCAGTCAATTATGAAGACCAAAATAGCACATATCTGTCACAACTCTCAACAAAACATCATGAAGGATGTTTCTTCTCGTTCCTAATTATGTTCGGGCAAACTAAAAAAATTTAAACATATTTATTCAGAACCTGTGGATCAATAAGGAGAGACACTATGGGATTACCATCCAAGTCAAGCCGGCGCTAATTTATTTCTGATTCTCGCTTGCTAAGGGCTTGAAGGAAGTTCCGGTCTCTTGTGCTGATCCACAGAAGCACTAGGGCACCATCTACTGACTTGGTGGTATAAACCTACATTGTATTTAAGGAAAGTCTATTAACGTAGCTCGGATAATAAAAAAATGGGGGGTCTGTTTTATACTAAAACTAGACTAAATAGGTGATACCAACTTTTCTCAAACCCTTACACATTAGACCCGGTTAGTTAATCTTGGTCTCGTTGACCTGATTCAACCTCACTCATTGCTCAATTTGCTTGTCTAACACATTTGAACATACAGGGCTTTATTTTGTAAATAACATTCTGCCAGCAACAAGTAAGCCCTCTAAATATTTTCATTAGGAGACCAGCAACCCAAGCCTCATTAGGGAAGAAACATGCAGAACCCATAAAGTACAGAGAATTGGAGCTCAACTGAATTATCACACAGTCGCCTGGGGACAAAAGAGGACAAAACAGGGTGGACATGAGGGGGAATAAAGGAGCATCAACCAAAAGCTTTATCAGTTAGCATATCTCTTATTGCTGTTATCATATTTTTAGTTGGTGGAATAATTTGAAAGACTTTTGAAACATAGCTAAGTTTTCTACAGGAAAGAGTGTAGTACAGCTTTTTTACACCCAAACAACAGCTCTTTCAACAACTTTTTCCTCACTTTGAAGCTAAAAAAGCAGATCCCACCAAGTTAACTTTTATTGGCATGTTTACAGGTTGCAAAACATTAAGTTTTCTGTGTGTGGAGCCAGCTGGGGTATCTAATTACTTGTGAAACTGTGGAGCTCATGAAACACAGACATACACCAAACAAAGCTGTACACACACGCACACACACATTCACAGAGCTATACACACCAAGCTTAGACCCCCTACATGCAAACACATGTGAACACACACATGCATACAGCAACAACAATGAATTGATAAGCAGGAAGAGGATGCATCAGTACTCAATCAATCAATACAGCCCAGCAATTAAATATGTATCGTGGGAGCTTTTGAAAATGGAGGTTAATTCTTAAATGTTTGGAAAATCCAAACAAAAAATTATTCAAAATATTAAATATATATGCATGCATCGTGAAATGCTCTGCACAATCAAGTTGCTCTCATTTGTCAGGGATATTGCAACACAGCAATTAATTCCAATCCAAAGTATGTTTTTGTTTAAACATATTTTTTGTTATTATGGCCATTCAGCACATCAGCTGGCTCAGCAGCCTGAGATTTGGATAAACAAGATTTTCTGTACTTTTCTACCCAGTCACATGTGATGCAATTCAAACAATTAAGCCGAACATCAATCAGTTTCTCATGTTATGGAAAAGGTCTCATTGTCTTTTGTTCATGGTTTGATAGGATTGCCTTCAAATCCTACAATGTTCCCTGATACTGAGGTCAGACTGGGACATGGGCAGAACTCAGCCCTACTTTTTTTGTTGAATGAAACCACTGCTGAATGAAACCTTTCCTAGTACAGATGGCTCAAACTGAATATTAAACATCAAAGAAATTTTAAGTGTAAAGTATCAGAAGGGAACCCATATAAACATCAGAAGAAGCATGCAGAGTGAAAGGCTTTTGAAGTACTGTACAAAGTCAAGCGATGCTTTAATGACACACACAGGACAAGTCACCATATCCAGGGGGGCTCTCTGAAATTTTTGTGGCCAATTTGGGAAAAAAGGGAAAGCATCTGCACACCTGATCAGGTTTTTGGAAGTTAAAAACGAAAGACTGGATGAATGAAATGGAAACTTGCCGCCACATTGCCAGCTGTGTTATTCTAAATAAATGTTTCATATCAAAAATTAACTACATCAGCCTCGGAAAGCTGACATTTCCTTGGTTAACTCTGTACTCCAGCAAGTATTTGCACATGGATCAAATTCTGAGATATGGGGAAACTTTTTTTTTTTTTCATGCACAGATTACAGAGCCCAGACTGTGTGCACAATTCAGCCGGTGTTACATTTTGTCGTAATTTTTTTGTGTTCTGCAGCTATACCTCTTTATAAAAGGTTTTCATCTATGTCCATTTTGTAAGCTCTCCATTCAAATGGGGAAACAAAACAACTTTTATTTCCATGCTCAGTGGTCTGATAATGTAGTGATATTGTGAACTAATAAGAACAGACATGCATTTTTACCCAGCCATCTTTCTGTACATATTGTTCCTCTGTGGTGGAGCTGAGGAAAAAAGGGGCAGATATTAAGACACATATCTAAATGGTACATTCTGTACATATGCTGTCACCATCTATAAAGAGAATATATTTGATGAAGTGTTGCATTGTTTTTTGCTGTTCCTTACACAAGCCTATATATAATCCATAACTATGCACCTATATGGCCATGCAGACTCGTTAATGTGCATATAATATGAATACAATGCACATTTGCACAAAATATATTTTATTATGGATTCACAGTGTCCTCTCCAGTTTTCACATATTGTAATTGTTATATTCTGCATATAATAATTTTTTCCCGTTATGACCTATGTATCTACTGTTTACATATATATTTTTAGATTTCTATTACATTATGTTAGGGTTAGTTAGGGTAAGTTAGGGCTACTTAGATGTTTATAGCACTTTTTTCTAATTTAGTGATCTATATTTAAGCCAGCAGTCATGAGTGCTAAAAAACATCTTTATGTTTTTGTTGCTATGAGGCAGTAGTGCTAACCACTAAGCTACCATGCTGCTCCCACTTTGAAATCAGTTCATCCGTATATAATGTGAGTCTGTAGATATTTTCGTCCCAATGTATGTGAAGACTGTGTTGTGAATAAACAAATAGGGGACAGTCTGTAATAGGGCTGTGGTTGCTGCTGTCATCCATGTAGGGAGGACTCAAGCTCAATGAATTAAAATTTTTGTTCTTTTTTTTTTTACTGATTCTGTGAAAATGGTGTAGTGCCAATCGCCTACTAAGTGGCTTCTTAGAAAGTGAGCCACATGCATCATGACAGACGCTTCAGTCAAAGATGCACAGAAAAATTCTCTATTAATCTCCACAGGGAAAAATTAGGTTTTCCACACATGCAAGAATCAATAACGTAAAAGCAATTAACAACAAGACATAGCAATCCTGACAACATGATTATTTGCCAAACAGCAGCTGCATTGTTTGGAAGGAGTGAAGGACAAATCACTGAATTAAATAAAATCCGACAGCTGCCGGCAGTCAAAACAATCTGTGGGACACCTTGGCAAACGAGACGTCCACTGACGGCACCGCAAAGGTCCCGTACAGAGAGTGACCTTCCTTCTGGTTTTATGAAGACCTCTAAGGAACCAGGATTCAGGCCTGCCTTTTTGACCAGTTAATCAATTCTGGTTCTGGCTCTATAATCAGAATAAAAAGATACTTTTTACAAAACTTTGATACAAAACATGTCCTGCTCACTTGAAAATACCTCATTTTTTTTAACTGTCTTGAATATAGCATTCCGGCTCTCCTTCCAGCTCAGTTCATTTTCTACACTAATGCCCAGGCATTAGTATGAAGGGACACTTTCTACTTGTTGACTTTTAATTAAAACTGCCGTGAGTGCCTCCTTTATCTAAAATAAAGGACTAGCTCCATGGTTATACTGATGTTCAGTTTAAGATAGTTTGCATTACACCAGCTGACATGACTGTGAACCTCTCCTCTATAGGCCTGTCATTGTCATTTGCCATACAGCCCACAAGGGCAGAGTCTTTGGGGAAATTCTGTAAATGACAGGATGACTTGACTGTGCCTGCAGTCCCCTGGATACAGGCTAAATATGCCCGGGGATAAACTGTTCCCTGGGGTGCACCTCTTTTAGTGGAGATAATGTCAGAAACCTTGCCATGTCGTTTAACATACTGAGGTCTTGAAATGAGATAATGCAAGCGACTGTAGAGCTGTGTAAGTTAAAATTCATAAGTTCTTAAATAAAAGATGTGGCTGAATTGTATAAAATTTACTTGGGAAAAAAAACGCTGTCTGCTATCTCCAAATGACTCTAAATGATGTGAAGCATGTGGAGTAATGCATCATCAGCGCCCACACTCCTGTATGCAAATTGCAGGGCTTCCTGAAATGGATGTACCTGCCTATCTAAGTGGTCTGAGACAACCCTTTAAAAATTTTCCATTATTTTAGAAATTAGGGCTGTTAGCGTGAGGTCTCCAAGTTCACAAGCGTTGTTTTTTAGAAAGAGGAACTAAACAAGAAGGTTTAGACTTTACCTTTAGATTAAAACTATCTGTCACAGTTTCCCAGAGGAACAGTTTGTTGACGTTCTGTTTTCAGCCACATGGACTGCAGCTTGTGAACTGTGGCTAATCTACATGTTGAATAAACATTTGACGCCCCAAATCCTTTTGTAACCCTCTTTTAAGATTATCCATATTGTACCAAATATACACACAGATCAGTAAGCAAGTTGAAATGTGTTAACAACTCGATGTGTTAGCATACAATGCATCAGTATTTAAAAGAATGAATGAATAACCAGTATTGTGTGAGTTCACACTTCATAAGAACTGGCTAAGCTAGGGTAAGTTCGCACAGGTTAAACTTGGTCACAATCATAGTTCACAATTTTGAATTTTAACTATGTTCAAATTAATTTCTTCTGTTTATTTTTTATTGATTTTTTTAAAATTGATGATTCACAGACAGAGATTACTTTTAAAGGCGAAAGAAAAACAACATGAATGTATGTTTTACCATTTAATCAATGTGTCATAAAGCAGGTCAACTCAAAATAGATCGGTTTGCAAATGTAATTCAGCATTATATACATTTTTCATCATGCAGGAAGTGAAAAAAGAGGTGCAGTAAAGATATATTGTAGATGAAATGGAAATTTTATTTAGCCTGCATGGACCAAATTATGCAGCAGTTCAAAAACATGAAATAGATTCATATACTTCCAAGCGAGCTGGTAGAGGCTCCACCACTGGCTTCATTACATTCACTGGCTGAAAGATGTGCCATGATTGGATGGTCTTACCCTTTGTTAATGATTTCTTGTGATCATCATTCACTCATAAATATTTCCCCAGACTGGTTGGATGCTTCGACGCGATGTGTCTTTTCAAATGCGATGCTGATGTGGCTGACATTCTGACTTGTTTTTTCAGACCCAGCAGGCACAATTTGCACACTTGCAAACTTTTTTTCCATCGCAATCTGCACTGATTTGTTCATAAAACTCATTCATATATTCATATGGATGGGCTTCAGCAGTGCCAGTAGCTGCGTTATCTGAACTTGCACTAACTATGACGCATGCTGTAAATCCTTGGCATCAGGTGCCATAAAACAGTGAGTGAGCGCCAGTTAACAATGCTCACGTTCACATTAAATAGTTACAAAGGGATACATTCAGTTCACTGTTCACCAAAAACCAGACACGTTCAGTTCAGCTCAGTTCAGTTCTGTTCACTGTTCAACATGACACATTCAGTGAGTGTGGTGTTTTAGTGTGTTCACACGCAACACTGTCAATAATCCTCCAAAATATGGCAGGTCCTGGTTAAGTGGGACGGATACATTGAAAAACAAGCTGCTTACAAAGAATGCATGTGCCTAAACAAAGGTCAGATGAGGTCTGCCACAAATCTCAATCTGGCCTACAAATCAGGGTTTTCAATTCACTCTGGTTCACATGGCTGCAGCTGTAGTCAGCTGAAATACAAACTAGCTTTTTCAGCCACTCCAACATATTTTCAGTTATGCTAGAAACACCACAGGCATAACTTGTTGGTCAAGACATCCTCATCAGTACAAGACAACAGACCCCCAACTCTGAACATCTCTCCATATTAACAGTTAATTCTATCCAAACTCTGAACTAATATCTCTATTAATTTGGCACAGAGGAATATGTGTATGCCTTCATGACAACTATGTGATAAAGATGGTGTAGACATCCACACTTAATATCAGTAAGGCCTGATGTCTCGGGGGGACAAGTGTGACCAAAGTGCAAACCTGGCCTTTCCAGTGTTAGCTGCTCTGTGCTTACAGGCATCTAAGTAAACTAGCTAGGTAGGTGATAATGGCAGCTAAAGGAAAACTGATGCTGGCTGATTCAAGAGGTGACAGACTGAGTACTTAGTACTTTGTTTCAGGTTTTGAAGAACAGTCTGTGCTTCTGTC
>OMLF01013187.1:0-15718 GCA_900302615.1 Holocentrus rufus | reverse complement strand
AAAAAAAAAAGGGGGACTGAGGTAAGAAATGATGGAGAGAGGCTAGAAAAATAGAGATGGAACAGAGACAAGAGGTGGGAGAGGACGTAATCATTTTATGAGGGGACGGGATGGTACATCGCTGCGCCTCGCGTGATCGTACACGGGTCATTTTACAGGCAATCAATTTCAGGTAACAGGGCTGATCGTAATTTGTTATGTGACTCAATAATTAATGCTTTGCGTGTTGTCCAAGCATGTTGTTTGATGGCTATATCAATTCCTGAATTTATTTTGAAGCAACCTTTTTGCTGGCTGACAAATGGCAGCTCTGCCACCTCTGAAATAAAATCAATAGCCGGGATAGCTCCTAGGTCTATGAGACATATGCTAGAGAAATCAAGTAACCCTAATTAGCGGAGAAGCCAAACTTACTACACTAATAAAATATTGATAGATATATGCAGGATATTTTAGCATTCTGATTGAATCAATTCCCTATAAATGAAGATTCTAAATGAGCTGTTAATATAAGTGATGAATAAATAAAGTGATCTGATAAACTGTGGTCAATTTAGCCAAAGCATGTAACCAGAACACATGTTAAGAGAAATGTTTTATAATACCCTGAAAACCTTACAGACACATTATAGTACATTTTAACCAGAGGGTATAGTGAGTTTTAGTGTTTACTTGTTAATTTTATCCTACTGAACAAATTATCAAAGGCTTATACCAGTTCTTTACTTTTTCTGTCTGAGATGGTTACATTTTTATTTTGACTGCACCGTTATTCGGATTATTTATGGAATATTAGACTCCGTGCAAACTCAGCCGCTGAAGCAGGAGGTGAGTTGGAAGGTGTTGCTACTATTAAACTATGCTGTTGGTTTTTCCAGTTTGGCTCTGCAGGCTATGCAGTGACATTTCTATCCCCTCCTTCCACACAGAACGGATTCCTTGGGAGGGGAGGAGGGAAGGAGGCAGGAGAGAGAGAGAGAGAGAAGAAGAAGAAGAAGAGAGAGAATGGCGGGAGGCAAAGAGTGGAGGAGGGAGACACATCAAAGAGGAGAAGTTTCTCTGGAAGCTGCGAGGAGAGCAGGAAGAAGGTAAGTCTCCATCAAACAGAAGAGCCTCCTCTGCTTCAAACAGTCCCAGCACAGAGGGTGGATGAAACGAAATGCTCTGCACTAAACTGGAGTCCAACTGCGCCTCTGTGTGTGTGTATATGTGTGTGTCTCTGTGTGTGTGTGTAGGTTGTTGGACAGTATAGATTCAAGTAACTGTGTTATATATTTATTTTTTACTAAAGCTAATACCATTGTCGTGAATGCTTCTTGCACTTTTTTCATGATCCTTATTTCTTCTCCCTTCTTCACTCCTTTAGCTTACACACAGGGCCGTCCTCAGGGGGGGACAACTGGGTGCTTTGACCCTGGGTGGGCTTTCTTTCAGGAAAACTTATATGATTATGTAAAATCAGAACTTTCTAACTTTCCATTACAAGGTGAAAATAACCCTCTGTAGATGGCAATGTCAGCCGGGTTGGTCTCGTCACTATTTAAGTCATGTGATTCCAGCGCTTTCATTACGGAAACTTAAGCTTCATTTAAGTCTTCAGAGTGGTAGTTTAGTCAGCGTTTCCCTACTGTGGTAGCCCACCCTGGTAAGATCATTTTTTTCAGTTTTACCAAATGAAGTGATGGTGCCAAGATGCGCCTTCGTGATCAAAGTGATCGTGAACGGAGCGAGGGATGCAGACAGACACACTAGCACCTGTAGTATTAAAGCATTTCTACAGTCGTTCAGTTGTGCCACTGCGGCTGAAAGTATGCTGTCGTCTAAGGAAGACGCTGTTTAGTCAATAATAAAACACTGAATCATCAACTATGCTTTTCTTACAGTAAAAGCATGGTAGAGATACTATAGTGGTATAGCAGATAAATGTACCCATGCTGCCATAAAAACATGTACTTCAGTATTGTATGCACTTTAGAGAGACTGTTGTTTTCATCTGCAGAGCCTCCATTAAGTTTATAGTATTTACTGCACATGTAACTTGCTGTAGAGCCTCTGCAGCCTAGAACCGTGCAGGCAACAGGCCCAAGCAGAAAAAGCAAAAGGAGAGTTTTAAAGATGGCTTTAATAAAGTAGTGCAGAGTTAAGTTATGACAAAGCCTGTCCATGTCATATCTTATTCACTGAAGTAAGGCAAGCATGCAGGTATCTGCATAATGTAG
The DNA here is from genome assembly GCA_900302615.1 of Holocentrus rufus. NCBI lineage: Eukaryota > Metazoa > Chordata > Actinopteri > Holocentriformes > Holocentridae > Holocentrus > Holocentrus rufus. Next base: position 13,499 of record OMLF01013187.1, on the reverse strand, counting down.
TTGTTCTGGGAAGAATTCACTCTGACGTGAACGTCTTCCCACTGCTACAAACTTAGTATTTATGCCCATTACCAACTACACAGGCCTATAATCCTGGCTATATGTCACTAAACTCACTTATTTGCCCAGACAGCCAAGACAACCAATTTGGTTTCTTATACAGACCGCCAGAAAGGCTCTTAGACTCTTTAGTCTTGTTTACCCTCTTTGTCAAAATAGTCTGTTAAATATGGCGTATCGAGGTAACACAAACTCTCTTTAGTTTTGATAGCTAGCTAAAGTTAAGCAAAATTTAACATGAGATGGCTTTAAATCAACATCAAAAGGGAAAAAAAAAGATGCTTAAAGTTTGGCATTTGGAGCTTCAGTAGCAAAGCACCATAACTGCCATTTCACACCAAGGAGCCAGTGGAACAAAAGCTAGGGCATAACATTTTCTAGATGAATGGTCATTCATACAGGACTACTCACTAAAGTCCTTGAGATAGGTCTCTCTGTTATATAACTTAAAAACTGTGTAGCCAAATGTTTGTTTTTATGAAAGGCCCAGTTGAGTCATATGATTTTCAACTGATGCTTTCAATATTCAGGTAAGTGCAAAATTTTTTTATTAATGCTGTAATCCATGCTGTTCAAATGCAATGGGTACAGTGAAGCAGTACTAAATAGTGTGCTGAATATATATATTACATATATTAAAAAATACTGGCATATGCTCTCTTTCTCAGAAGAGTGTCGGGCTTACCAATGTCATACAGCCACTCGTGCGTGCCTGGTACGAACTGCAGCATTGATTTTAATGAAAACATTTAACAAGGACTCAGCTGAGGGCCGGCAGCATAGAATTCTCCACGGCTGATGTGAAATGGGGGCAAGACAGGAATGCAGTTTTTTGTTATTTGATTATTTGGATGTGGTTTTCACTAATAGGTGTTATGCATAGATGTCGGAATGCCATTCACTGTGTGGCCAACTGTTTGTGTGAGTGGACACAAGACGGCAGCCACAGTTATTATAATAAAATTATAGTAAAATTATAAAAACTAGGAGTTGACATTGTAACTGGATTACTTGTAAAAGGGACTAAAATAAAATGTAAATAAATGTTTTTGGATTGTGTGCAAAGAGAAAAATTATTTTGGAACCTTTTTTTTTTTTTTTGCTGCACCACCTACACCAAAACATATTGCGATCCTGTATACCTGCTTGTTAGGGCCCCAACTTGTTAGCACCTCTGGCTCCTGGAGGAAGTTCCAGCTTTGCCGGTGTCTTCGCAAATGCTTTGGGCAAAATGGCAGAGTCCCATTTGGGATTATTTAGCGCTCTGTGGTCTGCATTGAGATTGCTGTTGAGTGTGTGAGCATTTCATTTGTGCTGTACGACAACTTGCAGTAGAAGATCTACAAAATTTTTTATCTAAATACATTTTTTGCAATTTTTTTTTTTTGCGAATATCTATTATATAACACATACAACATACCTGCCCAGAACTTCAATCATTATACCTTCCCTCCCCAAAACATGTTAAGTGCAACTGAAATTAAATAAAATTAACACTAACCATTTGTAATTTAGGTATATGTACGGTATAACATAAACTACAGCAAGCATTTGTGAAAGCTGTACCAATACTAAGCACTTGTAAAAACCTGAAACTAAAACCAACCAAACTGAAAACTAACTAAAACTAAACTGAAATCGGAAATGGACACAGAATGGAAAACTACACCAAAATAGAAACTAATGGAAAACATGAAAGCACAAAACCCCCGGTGGCAGCAGGTTGTCGGCACACTGGAGCCGTGCAGCACCACGGACAGCAGCCTCCCTCCACCCAGAGCGGCCCTGCAGTTCAGCACCGCGGACAGAGCCACTGTGGAGGCCCAGCTCAGCAGAGTCGGGGTCAAATGTGCGCGCTCCTGCCCCGGCCTGGAGCTGCACTGTTATAAACCATAAACCAGCCCAGTGAAGACACAGTCAGCCTGCGTTCCCATTCTAATTCAAAAGCCTCAAATTCCCAGCGGGTGCTCTGTATTTACAATCTCCCTGCATTTGAGTGGTCTGAGTTAGAAAAACCATGTTAGATAGATGCAATTTTAAATTTCTCATTTTCAACATTTGGGTGTTTTGATGACTTTTAAGCGAATGTGATGCTAAAACTTTCATCAAAAAAAATTTACCTCAAACCGCTTTCCCATCCCTCCCACCTGAGATCCAATACCTCCCACAATTCCCTCCCACCCACGTTCGCGCTCATGCACGCAGCTCCGATATCAATGCAATGGGGGAATAAAAACTGACGAGCCGGCTCCCTCCTCCGCCATTTTGTACCCACAGTAAACTAAGCTAACATGGGGGAGGGGAGCATGCACGGCGCCTGTGCACAAGACATGATTGGCACTGAGGTAGCCACGCCCCCTTGAGGTGATTCGTCGCTTGACTCACACCAATTTTAACAATTGAGGAGCAAGCAGCAAGAAACACACACATCATGTCCCGGTTTCCTACTTCCAACTTGACATGCAGTCCAATTGCATAGCTGGGATTTGCACTTCCAAATAACTTCTCTCTGCTCCTTACTGCGGCGACACTTCAACCAGATTTCCTCAGGTTTATTTCGTTGCATTTTGAAATCTGGCAAAAAAAGGCAACTTTCTGTTGTCTGTCTGCCCTCCCTTGGTTCTCTCACACTGGATAAAATTGGCCTATATAAAACCCATCCAAAAATTGCCAGCTGTGGTATTTGGTTGCATATTTGGTGATAGATTTGGGTGTGTTATTGTCAGCAGCACAGGAGATCGTATTGTCTGTTTTTGAGATTGACAGTGGTGTGATTGGCAAATGGTGCTGGCAGATATTAATGAATGCACTGTTGGATAATGTGCGCATGGTTCTTATTTTTAGTCTTTGGCTGCTGCATTCAGAAGAGGAGAGCTCTTGCCTGTGGTGCGTAAATTAGATTGTTTCTGTGTGTTATGACATTTGACTGTTAAGTGGGCAGCTGAGACTGAGGATGTGATGAAGGTTGGACTGGAGGAGGTGGATCATGATATCCCAGGCAGAGGAATGACACAAGGCGGCCTGCACACACACACACACACACACACACACTGAATCTCCTTTATTAAGATATTGAGATCCTAAGCTAGACATTTGAATGGATTTATGTAATACTTCTGGTTATGTATCCCTTTTCATCCTTTCAGGCACTGTGCTATTACCCATTTTGGAGGGAATATTATTGATACAGTAGACTTGTATTATTTATTGTGACTGTATTATTCAACTGCATCTCTGTAATAATTAATCACTCTTGTTACTGACAATCTGAGCAACATTTAAACCTTTAAACTCGTATTTGCATATGGCAATCTAGCTTTCTCCATGAAGATTCAACAAAAACGAAAAAACAAAACTAAATAGAAATAAAAACTTTTATATTTCTGTTTTACTGGTCCAGCAGAGCCATTTTAAAAGCCACTGTAAATACCTCATAAATACAAATATTTGACCACATAACAGTTACTTGAAACATTAATGAGCTGAATGAAAACCACCAGTCATTCTGCCATTTATGTTCCACTTAGAGCAACAACACTGTTTAGCTACTGTTCATAAGCTATTCATATATGGATAGATAGATAGATAGATAGATAGATAGATATAGATATAGATATATATTGGTTACTTTGGTATATTACTATTTTATAAAGGCAATATGTCATTGGAGGCCTGGATTTACTCTGATTTGAGGAAGGAGGCATTGTTAGGCAGAACACAAACTGGAGTAAAACCCTCGGAGCTCTTCTGAAATCACTGTAAATCACCATGAGTGGCTTATGAGGAAAATAGGAACACTGTCGGAAATCTGGGAAAGAGCATTAAGTTTCAAGTAGTTGAAAACTGAGGCGCTGGTTGCTGAGAAGGTGAGCTGTGATCGCCCCCCTGAGTCGAAGCCGGAGCTTGATTGGTTCTGATTAGTGAATAAATCAAACAGGTGTCAAATCAAGCCAGGCCAATTGCCTCCTACTCACACCTTGATTAGGTTCACGCACCCAAACACGTCCCTAGTTGAGACACACACACACACACACACGCACACACACAAACACACACTCATGCACAGTCTATCCTGTAATTGGCAAACTCTCCCTGCCTCCATCCACGCCAGCTGTAATTAGTGTGCCGGAACAAACGCTTGTTTGTCAAAAAACACACATGTACACACGCACACACACACACACACATCTCATCCTCACTTATACCTAAGCTGACACACACACACAAATACACAGATACCATTTCTGCCTAGCACCATGCCTGGACTATCAAGCATTTACAAATCATCCAATGGGGAAACAAGGTCAAAACAAGGAAACATAAAAGCTACTGATTGGCCAAGAGGGGAACACCACATTTACCCTATCATTGTTCAGTTTAACATTTCATATAGGCTGTAGTGAGGTTTGCCACATGGGACGACACAGTGAATGCCGGATAGTTTCAGCAATTACAGTGAAGCATTTTTGTTTGATGCTAGGGATAGGAAGATCTCATACAACATGATACCATATGATACATGGGATTCACAATTCGATACAACCACAATGTCATGTCATCAAATTATAATAGGTAAGACATCTCTTTTGTGATTAATAGAGCTTAAAATTTAGCTGATATGATTCATTTTTTTGCCCCTCAACTTGTATTGCGATATACTGAATTTTGATCCATCTTCCTTTCCCTGCTTCCCTGCTATGCCCAAATTATCCTAAACTCCAATGACATCTGGTCAAAACAAACACTGAGACCTATTTCTAACTCCGTTTGACCCGGGCCTCCCTTCGTGTTGCCCACCTCTTGGTGCTGGAGTGAGGCCGCTGGGTGGCGGCCAGCTGCTCCAGGGCGAGGACGGGGCTGTGGCAGAGGCGGCCGCTGCGCCGGAGCAGCTTCTGCTTCATGGCTGCCAGGCTGCTCCACTCCTGCACAAACCGCAGCACCTGCAGGGGACATGACACTTCTAATTTCAAGCCGCAAGTCCGGTCTCGCAGTGGAGTGTTTTCACCTACACATCTCTGATTCACTCAAGGAAACACTGTTTTCCACATAGCTGAGTAAAACCCATCACACCAAACGCAGATGTATATCCACTGAACAGTGGAATTGTTTGAAGGTTTGCGCTCCCTGAGGAGGGCCGAGGCCCGAATGTGTTGGAGCACTGCGAGTTTTTAACCTGCTCTTTGAACAAGCCAATGGAATAAGAGCTTTTAAAACTCTTTCTGCGAGAGGCGCCTTGGATTTTGTTTTTCATCTTTGATGCATTTACCCACGCCAAAGAGTGCTTTCTACTTAAGATTCTGACATTATACACCCAAACGCAGTATTCTCTACTCTGTTTTTTGTTTTGATTTAAGAGCTGAACATTCTTTCTGGCAAGTCAAGGATACTAAAAATGCAGTCGCTTGAAGAAAATCTTCTGGCAAGAAAATGTATTTAGTACTTAATAACACAGACATTATGTAATGAAGAAACTACTAATATTATCAAAAGTTTTGTTCCATGAATGATAACTATCGGTGAATGTCCATGAATAATACCTATTTTTTTACCTTTATCAGTTTTCACTATCTGTATTTTTGATATATTCTAAATATTAGGTAATAATTTATCTGTTAAATGTAAAATTGGACAATGAAACCTTTAATTTAAAATCTGACACAAAATACCTGTACAGCCTGCAATAAAACCTTTAATAGAGTTGCCACATATCGGTTTGTTTGTGTAACCTTGTTTCTATTTATTTGTTCTGTTTCGACGTGTTTGTATTGACACTGACCCATGTCGGCTGCTAAATGGCAGTAATTGGGATAATCAGGAGTACTGATGCGCTGACTTATGCAGCCAGCTGGGCCTAAAGCTGCCAACTCAGCCACAGCAGGCGGGTGGAGCCAGGAGGCTCTCATATTAAAGAGTCAATCCCAAATGCCCACCAGCCCCTACACTACTGCATATTACTACAAGCCCTCCGAGGCCAGTGATATTAATAATACTCACCGTGAAAAGCAAATCCAAAGGGTTCACAGAAATAGTTACTTAAAATCAGCTAAAACCGCAGCAGGCGAGAAAAAGAATACACCGTGATGAGATAAAAAGGGGCAGGTTGACCTGAAGGTGTGAACGTAGGTTTAAGGGATAAGAATGACACATTTCAATGGATGCACTGGGAATTCAGCAGGGTTTGAATTAAGTCTTGAAGGAGACGTGGAGCCACAGCATTGTAGCCAGGATAGGTGTGATGTGCTGATGGATCCTGACAGTGCTGATACACTGGAGTTTCTGGAAACTCCAGCATAGTGTGAAAAGTGTGACGGAAGTTCAGCATTGGAGAAACAAAGGTGTGGGGAAATTCGTCCGAATTTGCCTGAGTTACAAATATTCCTGAAATGGAGGCTTTGCAGAGATGTTATATGTACTCATCAAAGGTTGGCAAAAGTTTAATCTGACACCTTAACTGCTGACGAGAGATGGATAATTTTTCCAGCTAAGTCGAGACGGGTCTACATCTCTCAACAACTGTCAATATAACTTGATATATCTTTATTTTATAACATGCCCGGTTTTAAGTGAGTATATCAGCAAATTAATAGACCTCAATTTTGGATGTAATTTAGGCCTCAATCCTATGCTTGGTGATTGTGGCCAAAGAGAAGAAGGTAAAGAATGAAGAAGATGGGGGCCAAGGACTAACCCCTGTGGGACTCCACTGACAACAAAGAGCAGAGCGGACTTTGTCGTCATTCGTTTGGATTCGTTCGGATTTGCAACATCCACGACAGTTATTCAGTTCTACCAGAGATACACTCCTCATACTATGTAGAGGTAAATAAGGTAAGAGAGGTATATGGTAAATTATGGACACAGCCACCAATACACCCAATAAACAGCCACATTCTCAGAAAAAGCTCTATTCTCATGAAACTGACTTCAATGCATATTGTGAATTTATTCCAAGATTTTAATCAGGTGGAGAAGTTGGGTAAACTCTATCAGTAATATAAAGCTGGCTGAGTGTAGGCGAGTTTACACACCACTGCCTCCCATCTAATATGTGTTGCAGCCCACATGAAATTGTTTTGTTTCATATTGATTTTGATGGACAATTGGAGCGTTAGATGGTATAAATGATGGCTTCAGAGGACGGATGCAACTCACGGCTTCGTTTTATGAAGCAACATAAACAGTGTGAGTGGTGGGGCGTCTGTCAGCGGCTCTGTTACTGCCGTAGCAGATTGCAGGGTTTAATATTAGCTGGATGGTGTGTGGGGTCGTTTGAGGCGATGATCCGTCTCCTTTAACAACCGTCATAAAAAGGCACTTTGTCTTCGCCGGTCTCCTTGGCCAGCTCAGGTTGTCCAGCCCCCAACCTCTCTCTCACCCTCCCCCCTTCTCTTTCTACATTCTCCATTATCCTTCTCCTCCTCTCTTTCCTCCTTCTCTCCCTCCCTTTACAACTCATCGCCCACCTCTCTGTGCTTCCTCTCCACTCTCCCTCCTCCCTCCAGGCCCTGAGGTGGTAAAAGTGGGCGTCCGGACTCCATCTATCTGCCAGGCTCCTGATGCAGCGCTGCGCTTCCTTCCTTCTCATGATCAGTGGTGTCATTAGTTTCATATCTCAGTGATCACACACATCCGTTATGTATATTAAACCCCCTGTACAGTCTTTTGCCTCATTTTCAGTGGGTCAGTGGGAATGGGGTGATAGCCCTACTGACTGTGATATCAAAGAAAATTATCTTAGTCCAAAATGAAGGTCATGCTTAAAGCAGCCGATGGGCATAGTGAACATCTGAAGAACTCTCAACTATACTCCAGCACGCATAAAATAAATCCCCCCACACCTCCATCTAGCAAAGTGCAATTCAGTGTTGCATTTTTCTTGATCTTAAAACTTCAGGACTCATAAAACAGAACAAAATACTGGAAAATTTTAAGAGCAGCAGCCTCAAAGTGAGTGCCAGTAGAATTTCCCCTTTACGGCGTGTTTACACTAATGATACATTAAATCAGTGCACTACAAACAGAACATCTCACTCGCATGAATACATCCATCCATATGCACACCCACACAAACATACACACAGCCAGGTGGGAAAGGCAGACCTGGACTCGGTTTTCCCGGTGCTGGCTGAAAGCCTCAGGCAGGTCGTCCCACATGTCCAGTTTGATGTCCAGAGGGATAAAGTTACAGTTCAGCGGAGCACCGTCCTAACAGACAAGGGGAAGAAATGCAGAAAAATTGACTACTACGACTTATTCAGATTCAGATTTCAGATTCAGAAAACTTTATAGATCCCCGCAGGGAAATTGCTGCAGTACCAGTTGCTTATACAGTTAGAAAGGGGGATAAATACTTAAAAAGGGAAAAGAATTACTATAAAAATAACGTAGCAATTATAATAACAGTAATAATGAAATGTGCAAATGCAAATGTAAATGTGCCAAGGGCAATGAAAGTGTGCAAATGGTAAACACAATAATAATAAATTATAAGAGGAGTGATAATAAATGCACAGTATGATCAAAATAAAAACAATGCTTATCATGGAAATGCTGAAGTAGACAGAGAAAAATGTGCAAAAGTAATTAGTGAGGTAGAAACAGGCAGAAACCAGTATGATCAGTGCAAAAATGTAAACATACAAAGGTAGATTAACAGTAATTAACAGTTTAACCCTGAGTTACTGTTAAATATATCATTATATTTACCTAATAAACTAAATTTGTTTACTTTTCAAAGCAAAGTTAAGAGAGCAAAGTAATTTTTCTTCATCATAAGCTCTATCATCACAACTGTACTGTCATATATCATTTGTGTTAGAAGCCAATATAAAAAAAACAGTGTATGTATGCCAAAGAAAGCATAGACTACGGGAATCGTATTAAGTTGAAGGCCAATTAGCAGTGTGTCAGCTTTAAAAGAAGCCTCACAATCAACACTTTTAGAAGTGATGTTTCAAAGCATCATGAGGCAATTTACAGAGCGTCCAAATAGTTGGTGCCTGAACTGCAGAAGCATCAGTTACAAAAGCTACAAAGTATTGAACATGGCAGAGGGAATAGTCTGGGAAATCATGACAGCATGCCAAACACGGATACAAACTGCATTAGAAAAGAGAAACAGTAGTCACATGTCGAAGATAGATACTTACAAAAACAGGCGATGGAGCCGCCAAAATATATGCAAATAAAAGAATTTATTTGGGTTCCAAAGTCCCCAAAAAATCCTAACAAAGAAAAGAGGGAAAGGCTTGGGGATGGAACGTGGGTACACAAAAGACTAACAAACAATGTGTTTCACCTGAAAGGCTTCTTCAGGTATAGGGACCCCTCCCTACGCCTGCCAAGCCTATCCCCAAGCATTTTCCTTGTGCCTTTGTAAAGATTTTTTGGCACTCTAAATCTGTTTGGTACCCAAATAAACCGACTCCATCACCTCTTCTGTATATGTTTCGTGCCCCCGGGCGCCACTGCACCATTTCCCCACGCCCGCCTTTTGAAGACCGACACTCGACAAGACAGTTGCTAAACTCCAAAAACCACGGCCACAAACATCACCACATATGTGAATCAACACCTCCGTGACACGATCCAAACAAAAACCAAGCATCGTGGTTTTCGCGAAGCGGGTATTTTTGACAGGGTTACCACGGAAATACTGCTTCTGTCCAAGGTCAACACACAAGATGCGCAACCCGATGTAAGGAGCACAAAACCTGGAGGTCTGAGCAGTGGGAAAAGTGATATGTCTGGTTGAATCATCTTTTACCTTTTTCCTACATCTGTGCAGGTTTATATTTGGAGAGAGCCAAAGGATACGTTAAAGGCACAATATCTGCTGCCAACTGGTAAACATGGCAGTGGATCTGTAATGGTATCCACTGGGATATCCATCTACTGTGAGTCATTCAACAAGATGAATGCCTTGCATGCTCGTATACAGCAAAGGAATGAGGCCGTTTTATAGGACCCAACACTGCACACACTGTTCCTTCATAATGTCCCCATATTCCAAGATGATAATGCTCCCATATAAAGTGCTAAACAAATTCAAGAGTGGTTTTACAAGCAGCGGAATGAGGTCAAATTTCTGTGGCGCTTCCATCATCGAACATTTGTGTAGATTTCATATTCAAAATGCACGATGCTCTCCTTCTTAAGAAAAGGTCCATTATTCAATTTTTTCCTCTTCTTTAAAGGTTCCTTGACATGGAAGAGCTCTTTTTACGAAGCGACCGGGTCAGGAAAATCATAATACACACAGTTCAAGACTCCAACATGGGTTGAAGCTGTTCTGAGGGCAAAGGGTATCCCTCCTCACATGAGGTACTTGACATTCATATACTGTCAGGTGTTTCAGTTATCTCCCACTGTGGCTTAAACACTATTATAGAACATGTACTTTCAGCTAGGCAGTCTAATTGGTCAAAGGCATGTTTAATGGCTGGCTACACTTTGCCGGTTTCCATGCCAACTCTTGTGGAAGCCAAGGAACTGGTTAATGATCTTTCTTGCTTTCCACTTTTTTTTTCATTCTATACGTACACCACTCTGAGGAAAACTTTTCAAACAGTACACAGGAGTGTTAACATGTCATGCGTGGTATCATGTGTGCTATAATGAGTACAAAAAAAACTGTATGTGCCGTATTTCTCTTGAGAACATTTCTTACTGCAATTATGGTTAATAATAGCACGGTGGCTCATAGCTACTTGCATCACCATTATAAAAAATAATCACAGGGAAGAACATTTTCTAATGTATTATTGCTTTATGAGTACAGCACCTAACTACTGCTAATTGGAGGTCTAAGAAGACCAGTCCACCCTCAGATTTAATTTTAATTGAAACTGCACTGCATGTGTTAAACATAAGGAATACTTTACAAGAAACGGACTGACTAGTAAATTTAAGTAATGATCTGAATCTCTATTGGATCCACTTCAGTCATGAGGAGAGTAGATATAGAGGAAGACAAGAAGACAGGAGGCAGGTTGAAGCCTAAAAGTTAATACTTTCAGGCCAGCTGAGATATGGATTGTGGGATACAACTCAATATTAGGAAGGTTTTCCTGTTTGTCCCATCAGTGTACACAGACCCACATGTTTATTTGGATTATGGCAGAATAAATATCATAGTGAGTCAGGGAACGGCGAAGAAGGCTGTGCTGTGACAGCATGGAGCAGGATTAGAGCCCTGCTAGATGTGATTGCAAAGGAGGTGATACAGTATTGTCATCTCCGCTAACAAGATCACCGGGGAAAGAAAATGAATGAAGCGTTTTGTTCCAAAACCAGATATCAACCGTTTGAAAAAATGTGACGCCAGCTCTTACAAAAATCATCTATAGGACAACATTAAAGGAGAATTGCAGCCTAAAACACTTTATCTAAAACCTTGGATTGGCGATTTACATTGTGGTTCTGGTGCCCGTTTGATGTTGTATTTTTGTTATTCTCTGGCTGACTGGCCAAAAGTGAATCCACTGACATCAATGGGTGTTCTCACAATGGTGTTTAATTGGGGGGATAAAAAATTCAACCATGTAAAACAGAAACGTTAGCAGTCAGGTTTAAGTGTCAACCCTTTACAATAAATCAATAGATTCATCAATTCGCAGGAATGTTAAACAAACATACAGGGAGAAATCCAGCATAGAAAAAGGAGAGCACACTGCTTTCTCCCATTAAGCACCGTAGCTGCAGCTACTCTATACGTGCATCACAAATAGAGATTTTACCAATGGCAATGTCACCAATCCCTATTTTAAACAGTGTTTAAAGGTGAAATTATCCTTTAAAATAAATGACATTTCTTCAAAAATAGAGGTTCAGATATTGGAATACAGTTGAAATATAGGAATACAGCCAACATATATTAATCCATGGCTTTGATTTAAATTTGTAGTACTAGATATGTGCGGTTTAACACACAGGACAATATAATGTGTACCATAAAGTTTAGACAGTCACAGGTATGGATATGAAAGTCGATTTTGAACAGCATATTTCTATGTTACTGACAACTGGCACTATCTGAATTGTCCTGATGCAGCGAACGCCACCCATCTGGTACTCCTGGTGTTTCTGTGAATCAAACCACCCACCCAACTGAGAGCAGGAACAGAGAGTTCATACATAAATCAACTCTTTGATGTGTAGAAAATGGGCATAAAATTCCTAATGCTCACAATATTTTTCTTATTCGAACCCGGTGACAAATCCTGCTTTGATTGTGCATTGAGCGATCCCTGTGTGAATTCTGCGCCTGGTCTAGGATTAGCCCAATGTGACAGCTTTCCAGCCAGATCTCCTCCAGTTTATCATTTAAACGACAGCGGGGGACATTTATCTCCACGGCTTATCGTCTCAGGCACACGTACATGACACTTGTCTATTGCCGTCAGGGTAATATTCTATTGGTGATTCAGTTCATCGCTTGGTCTTCTCTGTGTAAAACCCTCTTGTCTCTTATCTGTGTTAGCTGAGAAGGAATTTGATCCCTCATGAATGAAACAAAAGGGTGTAAGTATCACAAGCCGATCAATAGGAAGGTCCCTTGGCAAGTGGCACTCAAGGAAAGTGCCAAGAATGCTCTGGAATGTGATCAGGAGTCAGATCTGGGTTACAGATCATTCGTAAATAATATAGCTTGTCTTAGTGTGCTTCAGTGCAGAATGGGTGCAGTTTATCAGAATACACTGAGTGGCAGAAAGTTTTGACAATTGTAAGGAAGGAGACGAAATTCAATTTGAGATACTTTTCTGTGACTGACAACTTACTTGCCTGTCTGAATTGTCAAGATGTGGTAAAATTCACCCATCAGGGATTCCAGGGATGTTGAAACAGATACAAAGCAAACATCTGCAGCCACTATTAAAGGAATACTCCAACGTTTTGGGCAAAATACCATTTTTCCGACTTATACTTAGACGAGATGTTCAATGCCATTTCATCTCTGTAAATCCACTGCTTTGGTTCCTGTGGGTAGCATTTCATGTTAGCTTAGCATGAAGACTTAAAGTCTACAGGAGTCATTAGCCTAGCTCCGTCAAAAAGAAAAAAAAAACCTTACAGGAATTCTGAAGCTGTCTTATTTACACAATGTATCATATGTATTACACGGTAATGAAATACATGTCTTATACATGTTCAGCTGTTATATTTCCTACCATATATAGTTCCTACCACCTAAATTCCCCTAAAATGCCTTTTTTTGTTTTGTTTTGTGGTTTTTTTTTGTGTGTTTTTTTTATTCCCAGACATGTATTTCAAATACATGATACATTGTGTAAATAAGACATTGTGGGAGTTGCTGTAAGATTTATTTTTTTCACTTTGATGGAGCTAGGCTAATGACTCCTGTAGACTTCAAGTTTTTATGCTAAGCTAACACAAAATGCTACCAAAAGGAACCGAACCAGTGGACATACAGAGGTGAA
>OMLF01013186.1:2721-20468 GCA_900302615.1 Holocentrus rufus | reverse complement strand
CAGTCACCAAATCAAAAAAAAAAAAGATGTAGGTACCACAACATCAGCAGCCATTCTTTCAGTTTAAGCAGACAGAAAGAGGTCAAACAAATGTCCTGTGATAGAACAGGCACATGCACTTGTAATGAGGCCAGAATAGAAAGCTGAAGTGTCCTGTTGCAAAGATCAAAACATATGTTCGTATATGAAAAGAAATGTTATAGATGCAAACTGAAAAGCCTTGCCAAATGTACACAATAACAAAAAAAGAAGACATTTCGCAGCTTTGAAAGGATTCTTCACCTTAGGAAGACCGACATTTCTTCCTTTCTTTTCCTGCCTCTTTTATTCTCTTTGTTTCTTCCCAGACTCTAATAGCTGCTTTTTAAAGTGCTTTCATATCACCTGCTTTTCACTGAGTGGCAGCCAGAGGTCAATACACCAGTCCTCTGCATATTTGTCACACCAACTCAGATAGCTTTCTGTGCAGGCAAATACTTCAGATATGAAAACCCACACTGGGCTTTTTTACCTTTCACAGGCCTGCCATCCTAAAATATAGAGGACTTTGACATGTAATATCTGACAGTCAATAGAGCTTTTTCCCCTGTACTTAGCGTATTAGTGGTTTAGAAATAAGACCCTACTGTTACTGCTGCAAGGTGTGTTTCTTGTGCTGCTTTAAATGAGTAAATGTATCCATCAAAGGGACGTGCTGAAGAACTGACACTGGAAATAATGTGCTACAACCATAGTAAGTCTTATTAGGAGCTTCCTAATGGCATTATCGCCTCTGGCCAGAGCACACACAGAATAGCGAGCAATCTGTGTGTTTACGTGTGTGTGTGTGTGTGTATGTGTTTGTGTGCGGTAGTGTGTGCATACTAGCTTTTGCTTTTTCTAAGACATTAGTTAAAGGAAAGAAAACCTACTTTGTAAGACACTAATACATATTTGCTTTGAATCTACACAGCAATATTACAACCTCTTCTGATTTTTTGTAGCTTCACCACTTACTAGCTTACTTAATGCATAACATTAGCAGTTGTGTCATCACATTACCATATGGCAAAATAGGCTAGTTTCAACAAAATAAAGGGGGGTTACGTAGCGCTTTCAAGTGCCAGTTTGAGAACGGATGATGATGTCTGGAGTGAACGAGCACTCTGGTGTTTTCAGGAATTTCAAAACATGAAGTGAACAGGTAATAAACACATTTCATCCTGAGTTACACACATTTGATGTGACTTGTGCCAGAAACATTACATCATTACTTGAAGTAATAACAAAATGTTCCAGACACAAGTTGCTTATATACTGCGATGTACTGCAGCAATTATCACTGTCTACGAAACTCCCTCATCTGAACCTCACGCTTTTAGACAGATCCATTATTGACAGTGGCTAGGAAATATACTGTTTTCTTAGCATATTTTTCTTGCTGTTATTTTAAAAGTTATACAGATTTTTTTTCTTCTGTGCCAGTAAGTGATGTCTTGTGGATTTGCCTGTGGAACTTTATATGAATCATTTTGAGTTTTCTTGGTTTGAATAACTGTCACTGCACAAACTGTAATGTTAAAAGCAAGTAAGGTCAGTGCTTTCATCATAAGAAAACATGAGATGTGGTGCTTTGGAATGCTAAACACCAAGAAAATACCGAGACGATCAGGCATGTTTATGAGGTAACCTCTGGACCAAAGAGCGTGTTCATGAGGCAGTATGGCAGCACCCGTAAATTTTCTGTCTCATTTTGTAAAGCGCGGAGAATCAAAGCCTGAGACCTTTGGACCAAACAATTCCTTAGTTCCAGTTAATATAATAACCTTGTGGTTTCGGGCCAGCCGACCTTGTCAACAGTTGAAATTGTTTTTCTGCAACAACCGATTCACGTTGTTGACAAAATAAGTGCACAATTCAGCCTCCCTGAATTGAAAAGCGCACGGGATCAGGGTTTTGTGTCGGTTTGGTTAGAAACGGCCCCGCTGTCAGCAGAGAAAGACAGAGCAGCAGTGCACTCAGCCCTGTTTTGGCTGCAATAATTACCTAGCAATGTACCACAACGCCTCCTCCACTCACCCACATATACTGTACATTACGCACAAAGTCCCCACACTCCCCTCATAATCCCTTGCTCTCTCTCTCTCTCTCAAACACACACACGCGCACACACACCTATCACAGTCTGAAGGCAACCCAGTCCTTGTCAGAGCCGTGCACAGAGGTTAGGGCTACAGGTCTGGCCACGGATATCCTGGAGGATGACGGGGATTGTGAAGGGAGCGTGAGAGAGAGGTAGAGAGCACCACTCAATCAATTTCTATTGAATTGCACTGCGGTGGGAACAAGATAAGGGATATAGGCCGAAGGGATGTAACAAGACTATGCAATTTGTTATGTTTGCCGTATACCACCCAACTGGGCCGGTGCTTAATTGGAAAATTGATTCAGATTGCTTTGCTTGTCAGAGTGCTGTACTTGACAAACTGTTCTAAATATAAACCTTACAAATGTATGAATTAATATGATTATTCCATTAGCTAATAATAATTCTGTTCATTTTGCATGCATTCATGAAGAATCTGCTGCATGATGTACACATAAATTCTTCATTCCCTGTAGTTATAAGCCCTTGTTGCCATATTCTTCAGTATAGACACCGTTACATTTCATGCCATACTTCCTCATCACAAAGCACTGATTAGAGTGCTTGAAAACTGCATAAGCCTTACTGGAACCAAGAATTACAGGTTGTGTGAGGGAAAAAAAAGAGTGAAGAAAACATTTCTAAGATGACAAGGCAACAAAAGAGGTAAAAGGAGCAGAGGAATGAATTTAAAATTTGCCTTTTCATATTTGATAAAAGGTTATGTAAATGCAGATTTAACTGTGGATAAGAAACTGCATGTTGAGCAGGTGCAACCTTATAACCCACAACAATGCTGGCATGAAATGAATAAATAGGTCCCAGGAAGGTTAATCATATTCCAAGTGAAGTGAAATTAGAAAATGGGGAGTGTAGCTGTGATTTTGGTGAGGTATTGTGGGACAATGTAACAGGGAAATGGTTTCCAAAATATATCTTAAGGTACCAATTATTCTTTGTTTGATTATGACTTTTTCAAATAAAATTAAATGTATTATATTACATGCAATTAAACCAGGGTTGGAATGAGTAAAGACTTCCACAACTGTAATCAGTCTCTGAATACAAAATGTACTACCATGGAGGTGAAGAAAGTATTAGATAAGGCTAAACTAGGTTCCAGAAATTATTATATTTCAAATGAAATGCTTATATCCTCTTGGTTATTTGGTCATTTAGTTAAGTTTATAGTCCTCGGGAGGAAAGTCTTTTTCACAGTCTGGGAATACAAAAACCTAACACAGTTACACACCCGTCTACTCTGTAGTCGCTACACACAATGTTAATTCCTGCTGTTACAAAAAAAATTCCTCGATCTTTAAAATGGCTGAGTTCCTAATGAATTACAAAGGCATGAGTTTTATTGTATCAGTGGTATTTTATATAAACTATACCCTCCCCTTTTCAATTGAGTTGGTTCTGTTTGCTGATGAGCAAAAAGACACCATTGGTCATAGTTTTTCTGTTATCCTTTTACTCAAGCAAGACTTAAAGTTGGTGAATCAAAATGTGCATGTTTCATTGATTTCCAGTGGGCTTTTCATCAGGTTAAAGGGTCATCTGCTCGCCTTGCATACAGATCTTCAGTGGGTTGAAAATTCTATGCAGGCAATACGGCTCTCCATCTGTTGCATGTGCACAGATTAATACGTTTTAAACTTCACGATACTGAATCCTGTGCCACAGTTGGCATATTTGAAATGAGGACATGTGGTGAATCAGGATAAAACTCAGTATTTTGAGAGAAAAAATACTTTTATACTTTATTTGCTATTTAATTGCTATTTATTTTAGTATAACGGTGCTATCAGTGATAACACTTTTTATACCATGGCCACAATGAATGCTTGAATCTGATTGGCTGGAGGGTGTCCATTAAAACCATATATCAGGACACCAGAAACCTAATTAAGGGAGTAGGATGGCAACCACCAAGACTCTATGAATGAGGACCTGTCTTTATCTACTGTTCTGGTGTATGTATTATCATTTGCTTTTCATATTTTCACTGTCAAATTTTATACAACATGGAGTCATAAAATTTGTTCTAAAAATGTTTTGCTATCCACAGCCCCAAGAAACAGCACTATTTCGACATCGTGGTTTGCAGCAGCCCTTGTCTTTGCCATGTTAACTCTAAACAGGCATGTCAGGCATATATTTCAGCCCTAATTTGTTTTAAGAAACACATACTGCTTTTCACTTCCTTGCTGTTGAGGCCAACAGTTGTTTTGCCTTGGCTTCACTGGCCTTTCCATGTTGCCCCTAACTTGTATGATCAGTAAATATAAAAGTAGTGGAGCTATGAAAATCAAGGCCAAAAGAATTCACAGTAAAGATATTTTGGATATTTTTAGATTATTTGAAAAAATGTTGTCAGACACTTATAATAACAATCTGAGCCTGTCAGTGGCAAAAAAAAAAAAAAGAAGACACTTTTAGACATATGATGTGGACAAATTGCCCTGTTGGAATCCAATAACCCTAACCCTCACCCTAGCCATAGCTCTAACCATGACCATTAGTCTGGGAAGCAGTGCCGACTTACAATCGACACTGGGAGCAAAAAACACAGAAAGACTGCATCAAAACTATTGTGATTATTTTCTAGCATGATGCCAGCGGTGGCGTCATGGTAACACCAACACTCAGAGTATCGACCACGTCCGTGTTGGTATGTGCCATTTCTAATCAATTTTGACAAATTCACAATGCCAACACATCCTCATATCTAAAGGCCAGAATACGTTGTTTGCCACTCACACCCAAAAGTTAAGTTAAGTTTAGGAAATGGTTAAGGTTAGGGTTAGGGTTTGGGTTAGGCTCATGTCGCTATAATAAACACTCTCTCGCTTCACTCGGAACCACCACCCCAACCTCCGCCTTACTCAGCCTGTCTCGCTCTTTCTATTACGTGGCTTCCCGTCGGGAGGAGAGCTACTTTAGGAAACGCTCCTGTGGGTCATTTCAGAGGGTTGGAACAAGCCACCAGTGGGGTCGTTCTTTGTGGGAGGACGCTCTGACAATGCTGTGGCTCCAGCTGAATAACGTTAGCTGCATCAGCTGGTAGCATCTCTGTTGCTTGGTTGTACCAGACAAAGTCTGACCTATACGGAAATAGTGCAGGCAGATTTTTTTTTTTTTCCAGAGCATACTGCTCCCTAAGTGAAAGATTTCTCAACTCTCTAACTTAAGTTAATGCATAAATCGGATGCAACTAGTACGTAAGTATGGCATTAATACATTCAACTGATGTTTAATAAGCTACTGACTACTGCAGTCGTCAGTCCTGCAGTTACGTTATGTTCATGAAAAAGTTGTCTAGTCTGAGCTGTGGCACAAAAAAATAAAATAAATAAGTAAAAAATAAACAATCCAGTGAGATTCTCGCTTCTGCAACCATCTTGACATGTTTCTCTTCTCAACATGTGATTCCTCTCGCTGGCTGGCCCAGTTTGAGCTACAGCTTTGCACATGGAATTGATCTAACTATTTGGCAGGAAGCTCCTAGATTCAAAATACCCAAATGTTCTCTCCTTAAAAAACAGAAATGAAAAATGCAAACTCTCACTCTTGTATCTTCTGCTTCTCTTTCATCCCCCACCCCCCTTCCCTTCTTTTTCTCTCGAGTTGCCTGTTTCTGTGCTGTCAACTCGCTTCAGTGATATTTGTTATACAGAGAACAGAGATCAAGTGCGCTTCTGTATTGATTCTTTTGCTTTGTTATGACACAAAAATTCTGCTTCAGTGCTCACTGCTAAATGAACAAGCAACAAGCAACATATGCGTGCACACACATACACACACGAATACACTGACACGCTATGACAGATTGCTATGAGCACATAACTTGATACAAGATGATTTGTTATTTTCAGAATATTGATTTGTGAGTCACACAATATAACAAGTTTCTCTCAGAAGCAGCCTTATTTCTTTTATCATGCGGCAATCAATTTTAACATGTTTTACTGTTCATTCAATTCTAATGATATGATTAATACGTCTTCTAAGATGCTGAGTACACAGAAATACTGTCATTATCTGGGGAAGAATGCAAAAATATGAAAACACGACAAAATATGACAAATGTGAGGGAACACTAAAATGAGACGACATTGTTTTATATGTAAGGTTCCTGAGACAGAGACCATGGAAGCTCCTGGCTTCCCTGAATATCATCCATCATCCAAACATCGAGGAGGGGGGAAAAAAAAAAAGATGAATACATTATTCTATTTTTAGGGAGATATTCCTACATTGTGAGGTTAGTTTATATGCCTCCATTATGTTGCATCAAAAATGGCCCAGTTGATTTGTAAGGGAGTGAATTATCCTATCAGCAGGGAACGTCATTTGCAGATGGGGTCAGAAGTAATGGAAAGTCATTTTCACCAGGGGCTGTTTTCCATGTAGGATAACTACAGCACTGTCTGCTCAACTAGGACAAATGGCTGCCTCTCGCCCAAATCACTACAGTAACCTAGACTAAGTAGCAAAGTAGCCCCAGCTGAGACCTTGGATGCTTAAATGTTTCTCTTTGCCATAGCCACAGTACTGTCTGCAGCTTCAGTTACAAAGTACACTGCCAAGCTGCGAACAATGTGTTTCATCAGCAAGTCTTACTCTTGGAGAATCCATGTATTTGGGTGTAATTTATTTATGCCCAACACCCCCCTCCAATTGTTTCCAATTTTCCGTGCCAAAATATAACAGCCTAGTGTACATCAACTGCTACAACATGCAATTTATGCAAGACCAGCCGGGGATTGGACACATTAAGCTGATGTCCTGACTTGCTAGTGTGGGCATTTTAGAAACAACACAAACAGATTACACAGCAGTATTTAAATTACATTTAAGTACTTCCATGACTCCTGCAGCAGTGTGTAATGTGAATGCCCACATGAGTATCCCAAGACCAAAAAAAAAAAAAAAAAAAAAAGAAAAAAAAAAAAAAAAAAAAACAGTTGTTCTTTAGATATTTATATCAAGACACACAAGACCTGCAGGAGCCTCACAGCTATGCAGACCTCCTAGGGCCTCGCTTAAAGGCAGTTCTAAAGTCTCTATACGTGCCCTCACTGTTTTATTTTATTTTATTTTTTTCAAATGCCTATGTATTGCCTAGTATACTGTACATGTTGTCTAGGATGTCTGAACTTTCAGGGTATAAATCAAGCTTAGTGGTTATTAAAAGATATATACATTGTATGTTGCAGAATATCATTATAAGTTTCAGTTCTACAGTATGTTTGGAGACTTCTGAAATAAAATAATGCCTTGTACTTCATAAAGCCCCAAACTACGCACTATATGTGACACTGTACGCTGCTGAGCATTTTAATTAGCAACAATAATTAACCAGCTTATCTCAGTTCATTAGACCTCTAGATTTAAGACTACCACAGCCGAAATTCTTTGAAAAAGTTGGTTCTGTCTGAAGAAAAACTGTCCTGTCCGCTCGGCAGAATGTCTAATTGCTCCACAGCATGCCTGACCATCAACCCAACTATTTTCACTGTCATTTCTAAATTATTTTATTTCATGCGTGCGGGGACATTACATTTTGCTGGTTTAAACACTCAGTTATAATTTGGGCTCACTTATTCCTCAGTTTATTCTTTGACCACCGTGTTAGCTGTGAACAAGAAAATGAGACTGAAATTTGAGAACAATTGCCAGCTACACTGTTTAATAATGTAGTTGCATGCTGATACTTTATGTATTAATAAGAACTTAAATAGCCGTAATTCCATATGTTTTCATTATCTACTTAATAATATCTAAATAATGGTGTAATAACTTGTGTATTTGTTAAAGATTCCTTACTGCCAGTTTACCTAGAAGGAACATCAAAAACTTTTCCCAATGACAGCGTTATGGAAGTGTTTCTCTACCACATGTAATGTGGAATTGCATGTAAATGTTCTCGTATCATGTTGTGCTTACCTTTCAACGCATACTGTGTGAAATGCAGATCAAAAGAGCATCTATTTTTCTATCAACTGTGCCAGTGTTGCTTTTCCATCTCATTAAAACTTCTTTTCTGGAAGGTCCACAATAGCCACTAACATCATGTTTACAGAGGAAAGGGGTCACATTTGAATGGAGTAAGATTACCTGCATTTAAGGCTGACTTGCAATCATCTTATACTGTACTCCCCACCAGGACTGAAAGGGGGGGAAATTTAACATCATACAGCGCAAGCATGTCGCCAATAGCTGAACAAATATTCAATATTCAAGCAAGATTATTATTGTTTTTAAATGCTACATAATTAAATCTTGAGGGGCATCTTAAATGCACTTTGGAAGCACTGGGAGCTCCTGTGTGAGAAAAGTCACCTTCAATTTCAGCTTTCTGTCAATGGATGGGGGTAAAGTTGTAACGAGGAGATGAGAAGTTACTTTTCTGTTTTACGAAATATTTCACTAATCATACTTCTGAAACCTCTTGAGCATTTTGCTAAACACAAATTTAATATATATCTCCAGCACAGGGACAAGTTTGTAATTTAGTGTCTGTTTTCCATAGGACTGAAATAAACAAACTGTGGCATTAAATAAAGAAAATGAAAGCTGCCTTTTCAGTTAAAAATGTGAATGGCTTTAACTAGATAATGAGAGCTTCCTAACTGTTAAGCAGTAAAGCAAGTAATTGGTTTTTCATGGACTCAGATTTTGAATTTATATCATGTGGTGAGACTAACAAAATTCAATCACATGGAGAGCAATTAAACTCTTCAATGAATCTCTGACATGGTTCGGCTCCTAGGTAATCACATAACTTACTGTGATCCATACCTAATTTCCTCTCACAGATTTCAAAAAACATTCTGAAAACATTCTCCTCCCTTCCTTGAACTCTATAATACAAATATGAGTTCTCAGTGAATCATTTTGTTTTCCTTTCAGTTTTCATGCCTTCATTCCTTTTCAGTGCGATGTAAATGGTATAGCTTCGCGTGCCTCGAAGGACAACTTCATCCTATAACTCTCATATACACTGCTACAGCTGAAAGGATAACATTACCAATAATAACCCAAGAAATGTCTGTGTACCGCAACATCATAAAAAAAAGTATTTTCATTCTGTAACTCTTCATGTCAATTTTACACAAGTGGTGCTTTTCGTATAATAGCAATGTCACATAGCACTGAGCAGAGCGAGTTAAATCATTTAGCCACTACAGCCAACCAAGACTACACACAAAAGTGGAATACTCACTTTCCAATGGTGGACTCCCTCTCTCTCTCTCTCTTTCTATCCATTGTAGAAGAGATTTAATTCTGTTTTAATTAAAAATGATTAGCACTCAGAGGTGTCACTGGCTCATTTTCAGTCAATGCCACAGCTACGTTTGAGGACATCAAGGTCCAGACCTTGGTCATTTTTATGCTTGGGAGCGGCGCTGGTGAGCGCCTACATCTCGATCTCCCCATAAGTGACTAATGTTTTATTTAATTCAGTGTTGGACTGCTTATGTCTGAACTCACTGCAGCAGTAAGCTGAAGGGCTAGGTCACGGCCCTGTTTGCATAGTTGAATTTTCATGTGCTTGAACCTGTGATGGTGACTCCCACCGGCCTACAGGTCGTGCTGATTGACTGCTCGGACAATACAGGGAGCGGGGCAGCACTCCATAGAGCTGTTTGGCAAATGATGTGCTCTACATAACTCAATTTCTGCAGAGGAATCATTTTCACAATGTGTTATGGTAATGTGTAAGATATTAATGTCTTTCGCTAATTAGCATTATTTCAGGATTAAAATATAGTGGGCTTGTCTTCAATGTACTTGGATGTTTGCAAGATGTCAGGCAGTGCTAAAAAACAGAGGAGAAACAGCTAGAAGTAGACCAGAAGAAGGACGGTTTTGTCTTCAAATTAAAAGCATAACAGAATTAACAGAATTATCCATTTTGAAGTCATGGGTATAAACCTCTGAATGTACTGTTGACTTTTAAAATGAATGTTCTGGTGCCACTAATGTCTACTGATGCCACTCAAATTAAAATACAGCAATTACGAACTTATTTTGATGTTTAGTGCAATAGGTTCTGATAAAATATACGCTCAAATATCCTTCAGTTCACATTTATTTATTTACTGTTGTGTCTGTAAATATAAAGATGCTTAATGAGTTGCCTTGAACGGTGCTCTATACCCAGTAGCTCTTCAGCAGGTTGCATTCCTGACAGATCCACACATTTAATTTCAATATAATAACTGGAGCGTTGTGATAATAATGTTGTGCACTGGAACTGCAGGGCGGAAAGTCAGTTTTGTCTTTTCAGATGGAAATAATTTAAGGGAATTTACTGTCATATTGCAATGGTCAACATTTTATGGGGGAGGACTTTCAAACTCCTTTTTAAAGATGAATGTTTTTAATAGTTTTGATCAGGTTACAGCCCTGTTGCATTTGCTCAGGTAAAACAGTGGATTTTTTAATTCAATTCACAGTATAGTGGTGTCTGCAAAGACATGTAAGAACAAAAAGCAGGAAAGAACAATGAGGGAGAAGGTATAAGATACGACAGTGAAGTTACACTTTACATCATATTTCTACACTACTGCTGCACTCAAGTTAAAATAAAGTCATGTCTTTTGGCACACACAGTGTGTGTTACATACTTCTCATTGCTAATGTAGACACAGAAGTATCCACTACAAAAAACATATAAACGATGGATACATTAAGAATTGCTATTAGAAAGAAAGGGAAAAAGCCATTTACTTAACAAAAGGATTAGTGTGACATTTAGACTTTTTTTTTTCAACATAAGGCAGAACTCCTGAAGAACTAGCTTCCAGATAGCAAAGGACAGGGTTATCTTTAAGAATAATGTGGTACTTTTCACTTAACAGTTTGTTAGCAGAAACATTTTCACAAATTGAGTATGCTTGTGTTGAAAAGTGTGATGTGTTGTGTTTAGCTACACACAGAGGTGTTGAAAAGGACGTTTTTTTATTTTAATGCTCTTGTGCACAGAAGTGGGTTTGTATCTGCTTTGTGACATCAGAACAGAACAAAAGTCCAGGCGGCATGCGAGCAATCCTTTCTATTTC
Organism: Holocentrus rufus; assembly: GCA_900302615.1. NCBI lineage: Eukaryota > Metazoa > Chordata > Actinopteri > Holocentriformes > Holocentridae > Holocentrus > Holocentrus rufus. The sequence goes on along the minus strand of OMLF01013186.1, from coordinate 9,269 downwards.
CTGCTGTTTGCATGCTGAAATCCCTCTGAGCCACTCTGTGACCAGTTCCATATGGTGGCCTGTCCAGAAGCAACAGCAGGTCGCATTACTGGACTGGTCACACTGAATGGGTGCTGCTAACAAGTTGCTTCTCCTCTCTGACCCCTGTTTGTGTGAGAGTGTGTGTTTGTTTGTGTGTGTGTATGTGTGTGTGACCCAAAGTGACTTGTTTCCAATAAGGAAATGGAATCCATTGTTGGACCCCTCCTCCCCCCAGCCAACCATTTTCTTTTATTACTTCACCTGCACTTCCTCGAGCCGCTGGGCGTGCTCCCACGCTGCAGCCAACTCCCAGACAAGCATCGGCAGCATCTATCTTGTGGACAGAAGTGCTGAGTGGCTATTACTTCTCAGCAGACCACATAAAAACCACAGCAATTAAACGCTATTGGGCCATTCGACTTTGTCTTCTTAGAGAAGAAAGAAGGGAGCGTGCGAGAGAGGGAGAAAGAGGGAGGGCACGAATGAGAGAGACCAAGACAGAGGCTCGCTGAGGGGGAGAAAGATCTTTAAGTCGGTGGTTTGAAGTGGAGATGGAAGAACTGAAGAGTGTGAAAGTGGCTGTGAAATTAGGGCTGATGAAATACCTGTTCTTAAAAGGAGAGGAGAGAGCTCTTTAACAAAGGAACAATGGAGAGTAAGAGTCGACCGCAGCATGGGAGCTACATTAGTTTCTCCAGTTTTAACTAGATTTATAGTTAAAGTGATGGTGGGATACAGCTGGACTGTAGCCCCGCCCACCAGAGGAAAGCTCAAAGTCTGGCAACTGATCAAGTGAGAAGCAGTTTTTGAGTTATAGCATGAATATTCGGTTCCGTTATACAAATCTTGAAAAAAAAAAAAAAATGATGGCTAGAACAGCACAGTGCCAATGCAGGACAGAATCAGGACGCCCAGTTCTATGTCCCACTTAAATGCAATGGTCCTCAGTCACTATAGCCTCTGTTTGATTGTCCCGAGGACATTAAAGCCTGAATGTCCCAGAACTTGCTCGTGTTAAATGAAAGCAAAAGAGGGGTTGTTCTTTTTACCTCCGCCCCGACTCCATCAGAAAATCCCTGGGAAACTCAGCCCGCTGTCATCCTATGCAAAAAATCCCTAGGTGATTTTTCTTCCTGCCAAAGAACACCAACAAACTATGTACCGCCCCCCCCAAATGAAGCATGAGTTCAGGGTGGATAGATAGTTAGAGTTTAGAGTGAGAGGATGGAGTTTGCCAGTGTTCTTCCACAGGAAATAGTTCCCGATGAAACTCTTTGCCCCTGAAGACTGTGGATTATGTCAGGTATTCCTGTCACCGTTTCTGAAAGAGTTGCTGTTGCTGACTTTTTCATATTTAAAATTTTTGAAGGTTTGAGCTCCACAAATGAATACCCATCCAGCCCCATTTTGCTGGGATGCCGAGACCGGGAGGAGTGCAGCAGACTGGAAACCTCACCAAACCACACAAAAACTATCTGGACGGATTGATTCCACTAGAGTTAAGTGGGAAAATATCTTTAAGAGCTATTTTTTTCCCATTGCGGGCTGTACCAAAATCCTTCCATCTTTCTAGTCACTCCATGATTTTGAAAGAGTAATCCATGCATGTATTAGCACACGTTTTGACGACTGCAACTCCTTGTGCATCAGAGTCAGTCAGTTGTCCCTCTGTTGTCTGCAGTATGTGCAGAATGCTGCTGTGAGGCTTTCAACTGGATCCTGCAAGCAGAATCATATTTCCCCGATGCTCGCCTCCCTGCACTGCCTTCCTGTCAGTTTAAGAGTTCATTTTAAGGTCTTATTGTTTGTTTTTAAAGCAATTCATGGATTGTATCACTCTGAAAGGTGTGAAATTTGACATGAGAACACAGTGCATGAACTGGAAATCCAATTATTGATTTTTGTATACTGTGTATATGAATCACGTCAATACACTGATCCCCTCCTGCTGTCTTTTTGTCCCACTGACCAAACTGTCAACTCGCTGTGTGTCCTGTTCACCGCACAGCTCTGCACCCAGACCCCACCACACAAAGAATGAAGGAAACAAAACAGCCTGAAACAAAACGAAGCTAAATTTAGCTCAATTCTGACTAGATCCATTTAACTCAATGAAAAACAAACTAAAACTATGCTAAAGACCAAACTTAACTATCCACCTCTAATATGTGATGTGCCTTTTTCTGGAACCCAATCAATGGATTATTGTAACAGCCAAACTAAGCTAAACTAAACTTTAAGCAAAGCTGAGCCCTGTTTTTCTCTGTGTGATGTAGTGACAGTATTATTGCCAACACTGCAGTCAATCCCACCGCCGTTGTTGCTGTCACAATGGAAAACCGTTCCCATTCATCATGGTCTGTCCACGGACGTTCCCAGACAACTAAAAATAAACGTCTCCAACCCCTCAGTAATCAGCCAGGGGATGTAGGTACACAACGCGGAAAAGCATGACGAGCAGGGAACCAACACCGAAAATTACAAATGGCTGCCTGTCTCATTACCTAAGCAAATCACATTAGCTATCCTTTGGAAGCCTAATATAGATGTTGTACTGTGTGGGCCTCTCTTTTACAATCAGTCTCTCTATCCATCTCTCTCTGTCGCTCTGTCTGTGCCCCTCTCTCTTCGCCACCCCTTTTCTCACTCACTTTCCCTCTCATCTTGCCTCTCTTTCACTCTGTCCCTCTTTCTTTTCGGTTTTTGTCCCTTTGCCTTTCTGTATCTCTGTTCCGCCGTCTCTTTGACTCTCTCTGTCTCTGTCACTCTCTCTCTCTCTCTCTCTCTCTGCCTCCTCTCTCTCTCTCTCTCTCTCTCTCTCTGGTGCTGCTGACCAGACAGATATATTCAAGTGGAAGTTAAGAACGGAGCGTTGCATTATTCAAACCCTCTCACAGGAACAACTGTTGGGAACAATGACAGGCAAATTCCCATTAAAGTATGCAGTTTGCTGAGACAACAAATCCAAAGACCACAATAAAGGGTAGGTACAGTAGGAACTGCACACATCCACCTATGTGAAAAAGATCAAGGCAATTTTTTCCCCCCTGCATTTAATGACTCACCTTCTATTTTGGAAATTGGTGTTGGAATTTCTCTTTCTCTTCTCTCATTCAGAAATGCAGTGTTTTTGTTTTTTGCTTTGGGGACATCTTAAAGACACAAACACGCAATCACACACTCATAAAATGGCTACAGTCAAGACTCCCCAGTTGAGAAAATCCCAGACAAGTGCAAAGGACTCAAGATTGAGCAAAATGAGTTCTATTCAAGGTCTTTTCAAATGCAATAAATAAATGAATGCAAAAGTTGAACAGAAATACTGATCTATCTCCAGGAGTTCTGCAATGTAAACCCAAAAACAGCCAATTATTTGAAGCATCGGATGTTGACGACTCACACTCTGCGCAGGAGTTGCCCCTTAAAGGAAGAGATTACCCAAAGATGAAAATGGCGTCTTTATCTACTCATCCTCATGTCAAAACACTGTGCAAGTTCATGTATTTGCATAACACACAGCGAGTCAGCTAGCACAGCTCTTCATCAGGCTTCCACAAAACAACAGAAGGGCTTAACATTTTAAAATAAAAGTGCAAAAAGACTGTAAGAAAACTCCAAACCGCTCATGTAGCATAGCAGTCTTCTGAAGCTAAACAATCCAACAGTGGGTCCAAAAGTTCAACATTTACCTTCTTATATCAAGATTTTCTGCAGTTGTTCTGCACTGTGCCAATGTCACAACAGTAGCAAGCTGATGAGGCCTTCAGATGCTTTCAGAGTGCTCTTGAACAACAAACAAAATCATACGATTTTTGTTGATACCCAAGTTACCCAAGCTGTTTTTTTGGCAAGCTTTTTGGCATCTTGCATATACTGTACAACAATTTTATCCTATAAAAAATATCAATTACAAAAATAATATTAATATTCTCCTCTTCAATTTGCCATTGCAGCACAAAGTAACTCCCACTTGCTTTCTAAAATGGTCACCAAAAAAATCACTTTTATTTCAGGGTCAATTTTGTTTTTTTCCCAATTAAAAGTACTTGAATAGACAGTGATATATATTTTTGTACTTTGGTTATGTTAATGCATCTTAAATGCTACTGTGTTGAAAGGACATGTTTTAATCATTGTTCTGTATTCAAATGTTAGAGATCACCACTTTGGCCTTGTGTGTGTGCACTGAACAGCAGTGCTCACTACAACCTGGAGGTATGAAAGCTCTACAGTGAATTAAGAGATGATGTTTTCAGCACAATTGACTGTCATGATAGCAAAAATTATAAAAATAGGGCTATGGTTGAAAATAATCAGAATTATCCTTTTAGTCATTTTGCGATTTTGGAGATCATCATTCATCTGGACAATTGTGCAGTGATGGAATATTACATCTTAACACGATAGCATTTTTATGCACACTGTGTTATGGATACTTGCACCCACGGTTTATCCAACATTAATGAAATTTAGTTAGAACATGCTGTTTCTTGAAGAAATACTAGTGCTGTGAGATTATACCTAATCTGAACTGCTGTTGGAGCCCTTCGGGAAATTAAACCTAAAACTTTGTAGCTCTTCCCACTGGGTTAAAGAGAAGAAGCTGTTTTCTATTGGTGCATACTTGACTCTCTTTTGCACATAAAATATTGTCATCTCAAGATGTGCAATGCAGGCAAAATTGCTTAACAGATAATTAAGCTCTGTATTGAATAATGTGGCATCACTTAACATTTTGGTTCTAAAAATATTGAAGTGATTGGCTGATTAGTTGTGGCACTGTTTTTGACCTTTTGAAGTAGTGATCTGTTTAGACCACAGGGAGGGAAATCTTGTGATTTTATCCAATAGGAACAAACAGTTTGCCGATAGCCTTTGGCTGTCTGGATGTGCAAGTAAGCACACTGTTTCCCCCTGGCCAGATCGATGGTTCTCGATTAGGCTGCCCGAGCCAAATGGAATGCAGCGGCTTTCCTATTTGTCAGCTATCCACCGAGCCACTCTCATTTGCATACACACATACATACGCATTAGCACACACACACGGAGGCACACACGCAAATAAATGCACGGACACAAACACATTTTACACACATCACAGACATACAGACGTCAGTCGTCCTGTGGCATTTAGCACAAAAGTCAAGTCGTGCGCCAGTGTAGAGCCCTGCTAAAAATCAATGGGCATTTGCAACAATCAATGCTTGGGTTCCTATGAGAAGTAATTACAAAGGCAAACATGCAGCGCTCTCCTCCCTCTTCCTCTCCACCTACCACTGAGAGTCCCAAACGTACTGAGGATGCTTTTCCTGCAGGGCCACAGAGGATTTATTAGAGCAAGGGTATTTCTAAGTCAGGATCAAATGTATAAATGTGCTTATTGTACTATTGCTGACATATAACATTTGATGTACAGAATGTTTATTGGGTATACATGTTTGTGTAAATAAAGTCCATCTACAAATAACCAAAATGTATCTGTGATTGTTTTTGCAGCCACACCTTATTTGACAAAGCAGACCTGTTCCATCATGTAGAAAAATCCTCTAACAAAGGGCTTTTTGATCCATGGCAACCAGAGGAAAAGTCCTCTATGCACTAATGTTAAGGTCAAATTAACTCTGTCCAACACTACAGGTGTTAGCTGGTACAAAGACACACAATCACACCAATATTAGGATTGGCTTGGTCTAATTCTAGCTATATTATAGGCTTTTTAATCCTTTGTTAGCCAGAGTGCAGCATGAAATCCATGGCCAGGTCCCTTTAAGTCCTTTAAAAAGTAAAGGTAGTCTTACCTTTTCCATCAGGGCACTTTGGCTTTGGCCTGTGTAAGATCAGGCTAGCACAATGTTATTTTCTACTTTTAAAATGTATCTTTTTTTCACACACTTGTTTCACTGTAATTTCTCCATGTTGCTTTTGGTGTCCTGTTTCCGCCTTTTCAGCGATTTTGTCTGTTGCTGTTTGAATTACTCCAAATCACTGAGTAACACAAATAATGAGTAATCCCATTTGCCTTGTTAGACCCTGTAATGTAAATCAGGCTACTGCTTGCCTTATTATAAATGTGAAGCAGGCCGTTAGTTTGTTTGATGCATCATATAATTGCTCATTATGGGAATGTTGAGAGGAAAGGTTTCTACTTCTGGAAAGAAAATGTGTGGGATGAGGTTTGACTCTCTGGTGATTTGAGCTGCCTTTTGAGATTAATTTAGGCTTTTTATTCGAACTCTTTCTTCCTCTCGCACAAAATCACCTCCTATGTGAGTGTGAGATTATACAGATAATACAGAGAGACGCACACAGACAGACACACTCAAATCAAATGAATAATAAAGCAAAGCTCCAAGGCAAACCAAACAGTATGGAGTCATCACTTTATACTTGGTTTGCTAATACTTGACAACTCTGAGGAGGCTTGTCTGCCCCAGGCCATCTCTCTTACTACTGAAAAGGCTGTAGATTTTCCTCTTGTGTGTAAGTGTGCGTGTGTGTGTGTGTGTGTGTGTGTGTGTGTGTGTTGG
>OMLF01013185.1:3252-19288 GCA_900302615.1 Holocentrus rufus | reverse complement strand
TTTTTTTTTTTCTTTGGTTTTTTTTTTTTTTTTTTTTTTTTTTTTTTTAAATCACCACTGGTTTCCAACAGCACTAAATGAAAACGCTGAAAAAATAATTATATGCAAATTTATTGCAACTTGATTTCTCCAAACAGTTACCAAGTGGTAATCTACAGGAAATAAAATACAAGCTGGTAAAATGACAGTCAGACATGAGTTACAGACAGGATCAGCAACCAGCTAAAGGAACTAATATGATATATATTTCATAGAACAAAGGCACTGCAGACATTTTATGGACAGATGTCTACACACTAAGCTAACAGTCTAAAAGCTATTTTATTGTTCATTTTGTCCGTCAACTCCTCCACATTTTAGTGTTCTAGTTTATAACAGAGGGAAATTACAGTATCAGTTGTCAAGTGGGTTTTTATTTTCTAATGAGCTTTTCTGTTAACCACTCCACTGCTATCAACATTTGGAAAACCATGAGACCAGCCTGAAAATGCAACTACAGTAAAAAACCATGCAATTGTAAAAGATGAACCAAAAACCAAACAGACCAATAAACAAAAACATAGGCAATCATCCCAACAATGTAACCTAATGGTTGTAATTATCTTTACGGCGGCGTTATAAATGACCTTCGACATCAGCTGTCAGCACTGTCAGTGTTAGAGTAACAGCACCTCACATGGGTAAGGTGACGTCATGGATGTTCTTCATGTGCTGTCTGAACACAACCAGCACAGGAAAGCGCTGTCCGCAGTGCGAGCATCTGTACGGCTTGGACTCTTTGTGTCTCAGCCTGGCGTGCTTACTCATGGTGGTGCACCTGTTGAAGCTTTTCCCACATATGTAGCAGATGTAAGGCCTTTCCCCAGTATGAGTCCTTAAGTGTTCTTTAATGTGGCCTTTCATTTTATATCTGTTTCCACAAATATGGCAAACGTAGGGCTTTTCATTCGTGTGCGAGACCATGTGGCGTTTCAGGTCACTTCTGCTGGGTTCCACTTTGCCGCAGATGTGGCAGGCCAGGGAATTCTTCCTTGAATGAGATGAAAGGTGCCACGCTAGCTCTGTTTTTTTCTGGAACTTCTGACCGCAGATAACACAGCTGTAAATATAGCTCATAGAGTTTGGAGCCGCTGAAGTCAACGGGACCAGGTCTGTGCCTCCTACTGCCGTCGTTCTGGTTTCTACATGTTGTTCTGTTGTGATGACTTGTGTTAGATTTGCTCCCTCGTTGCTGTTGGGTGGACAGACACACTGCTCCACAGGACTAGGACATAGCTCAGGCTTCTCCTCTTTAATGGGCAGGGTTCCCGGCTCCTCCTGGCCCACGCTGGGAGTCCATTCCTCCTTAGTCGGTGGCATCTGCAGGGATTGGTCCAGTGTAGGTGTAGGGAGAGGAATCTGCTCTGAGTCTGTAACAACGGATGGGAAAATGTGTTATTACTGATAACAACTACAGCAACAACTTCTCTGATCACACATGAACTAGACTTGATCAAACATGAATGACTCCCATGGGGGAGTCTGGTCGTCACAGCAGCAGAGAACAGGATGCAGATAACAAGATAACAAAAATGCTGTTATGGATTTAATACAAGTGTAATTACAGTATGATTACAACACCCAAAAGTAGCAAATACAGCAATTAAATAGTGCAAGTGAGCAAGTACAGTGTGCAAGTGTGCATCACTAGCTATTCACAGACACCTCGTAAGAGATGTTGTCACTTTGGATGGGAGTCTTGCCCAAATACAAACTTCCACATTCAAAAGAGGAAAATGAAAGGGTTTGTGCTTAATGCAAACAGGTACAGAATTACGAGGACCCAGAGCCATATGAAAGACAAATCTACACAGGTAGAAATGTCCATGTTAAAAAGCCTGTGTTAAACACAGACTGTGACCTGGTCGATTAAAGGAGAACCCTGTTAATTTTCCCCACAGAGAAATGGCTTGAGATCCAGAGGTTCATATCTGGGCAAAGCTGATACGCTTCACTATGTCAGACTTAGGTCTATTTTTGGTACACATGTGCATTGTAAGCTATTCACACTACCATGATCAGATTTACATATGAAGATAATACATGCACAGAAATATCTGCAGAACCTGCAGAGGGGCAATTTTAGCTATCACTTAATACCACGTACAGCTTGATGTGACATTAACAAATGTATATGCAATGTATAGGGGGCTACTGCATTACATGGTGACATGTGGGATGATTAATCATTAACAGATACTCGGATGACGGTAAACTGCAAGATGATAAAATCAGATTCAACAGAAATGAAATTATAAATAGTGCAGTTTGATGGAAACTTTCCAAAACAATTTGTTGGCCTACATGAGATTTCCATACCTGATGTTTAGTCTAACATGCATTGATGCACATAGAAATTTCCATATAACCCTCTGAGCTGCTTGTAGCTATCATACACAGTATATGTTGTGTCAGTGCACTCTAGGGCTGCGTGACATGGTGATGTAATTGAACATCCACAGTGATTAAGAGCAGTCCAAACAGCTGTGATGTAGCCTACCATCCTCTTTCTAGTCTTTCTAGACAATTTCTAAAATTACTTGAGGGAAGCTACATAATTGCCAAAAGAGAACTAAATCATTATTTCTATTCTAAATGAAACTAAATCAACTTTTATTTACAAAACAAGCCTTAATGCTTCATTATCTCAAAGAAACCAAACGCTCTTGAGAGGCTGCAAGACAATACAGCAGACATGCCTGAATTATCTTAGGCTACTTACTAAAATCACAACATTAACCAACAAAGTTGTGAAATTAGAAAATTAAACCTGTTTCAGTGCACAGCCGAGTCATGAATATACCACTAAGGTCTCCATTAGCTGACAGGCCTGATATGCCACTTCTTGTCTGGTAAAACACGCAGTTTTCCAATTTCCAAAATGTCTGGCAGAAAATGACAAACCCATTAAAAGTCTAATTAAACATTTATAGAAATAACCATAAAATTACAATGAACAGCTTGTGTTACATAATCGGAGTGTTCTGAGGCCAAATTACTGCACTGTGCGTCCAAAAGTGCAATATTTACCTCATCTCCTTGATTTTCTGTGCTCGTTCAGCACCGCACCAACAGTCACAACAGTAGGAAGCTGATGCTGCCTTCAGTTGCTGTTGGAAAGATTGCAATTACAAGAACGGTGTGCTTGAATGACCGAGTGAAGTGGTGGGACGGTTAACCATGTGCCATGGAGGACCAGGGGTCTACAGGTTTTCATTTCAACCAAAAACAGCAGCCGGTTTCACTGATGAGTTCCTCCTCTGTGGTTGAAGGTAAAACCAGTAAAACCACCTGCTGTCTGTTTGGGTTGGAATGAAAACCTGCAGACTCTTGGCCCTCCGAGGAACATGCCCATCCCGTCAAATTTTACATGATACAATAGATGCAACATTCTTCCTGTTTGCTGAATATTTAGGTGTCACGCATGTACAACTTTTAGCCAATAAACCTGAGGTGTTTAAATTGCATGAAATTTAAAATTTCAATTATAAAAATGATGCAAGTGTTTTTCTTAGCTCTGCCGTTGCAGCCAAAGTAGTTGGTACCATTTGGTTTCTAAAACAATCACCAAAAAGCTACTTCTGCCTCAAGGTTCATTTTGTTATTTTCAACTAAAAACAGTTATAGTTAGGACTGTCAAATATGGAAGTCCGAGCTTACAAGGAGCACATGAAGGCAGCAAGACTCTTCCACTGTATTGCTGACAAAAAAAGCCTACAAGAAATTGTCTTATTCTGTTGACAAAACAATTTACTCTCGCCTACTTTCAATGTGCGGAAGTGTTCTACTTCACCAAATTCTTGCCAACAATGTTGGCCAGGGGAGAGAGAGAGAGAGAGAAAGAAAAAAAGCCTCACAGAAACCCTGTATCCTACAGTCTTCTTCATATTACAGACCTACTGTGACCTACAAAATGCAGGCCATCAGATGGACTTGATCACATGTGACATGTGAGGAAATTGTTCTTCATGATGATGTCTTGCAGTCAAAATAATTAATACCCAAATCTAAATAAAATACTGCTGCTGCACGTCTGGCTTGGTTTATTAAATTATTAATAAACTCATCCAGCCCAGATTTTAACGATAAGCTCTTGTTTGCTAGCTAAGAATAATATATAAAATGTAAGTGGATTAAAGGCTACTAGGTTATAACTTTGCTCATATAATGTCAATCTACTGTAACTTTCATACAGTTTTCTTTGTCAGTGTAAATTAACTATCTATAATTTAGTTGGTGTTAAGCTGATCTGCTTTGTAAACAATGTACTAACAAATATCTATAAATATGAATACTATTAAAGCTAATTATGAAGGTACATGTAATCGACTCTCACATAATTTTCTTTTGTAACGCCACTTACCATTACTATATGCAGATGGGGACACATTACATCAATTAAACAAAGTAATATGTTGTGTTGAAAACAGTATACAAGATTGTGTATTTGGGCAGTACCGAACTACATTTCCCAGTCCTGACCAACATGAACATGCTAAAATGACCTTGCTGTTCTTCTGGTGGGTGACAGTCTACAGTGGCTAAAGACCACAACCATCACTAGCTATACATTTTCCAGGGTGCAGTGTGAGCTGGCAGGTTTACCAGCTGCGTGTTGTCCACACCTCAGTAATCAGTGCTGTACCAGACGATGGTAAACAACGTAAATGCTCATTGGTGTTAAAAATCCTGTCAAAAATTCCAACAAAATCAAGTCAAAGTATCACTTTGGTCTATGAAATATTTTAGTATGGCGTTAAGCAAACTACTAACCATGTAATCTTTGGTGTACTGAACCAAAGCCCACTGACATTTACTTCCATGATGTTGCAGCTCCACATTAACAGTTTAAAGGTTTCATTGCCTTTTGGCAAACATACATACCTGGTAGAACTTACCTTGACCTTTAATTAAGTGTTCGGAACCACTATTAAATTCGGCATATAGCCTGTACAACAAATACCTCTCATTTCAGTTAAACCTGACAAGCAGCCAATTAAACTCACTGGCTGCTTGTAAATACCCACAACCCCTCTCGACCAAAACAGACTGGAGGACATTGAGGAGCATTATGAACCCGCTCTATAAACTGAGATTTACTCTTGTGTCATGGCTCAAATTGGATGCCGAATTCACCAGTAGACCCTCCCGATTTAGTAAAGGTCTTATGCTATGTTCTAACAGGAATATATGCTCGCCGATAACCTAGGCTATATTAAATTGACGATTTTTATGCTGTGCCAAGGGTAGACAGCGAAAACAGAAGAGATGTTAGGTGATTTTACTTTATCATAAAACCTTAAAGATAACAGATGATATGCAGTAGAATTCTGTGTTTGGATGTGAGAAACAATTTTTAATACACTTTTTTCTATGTTTATGTTCTGTATTTTTTTTATTTCTGCGTTTGTACTATCAGTTAGGACTGTATTTTGAAACCTGGTCGGATGTTTTAATGACTATAGTCATGGCTAACGAAGCTCTCGAGCTAGCAAGGCTTGCCAACGTCCACTTCAGCAAACATTCTTACAAACGGCTTAAACGCACCGCTTTATTGTACAAACACACACTCGGATTTGATTTTGTTGGCGGCCAAAACGCAGAATAAAATGTCACGCTAGTTAAACCGGTCAGGTGTGTGAGCTGCGGGACAGACCTGCCCTGTGCAGTCTTATCTCGGGTTTGTAAACCAAATCCAGCAACCTCTGCAGCCTCTGGTTCTCCTGCTTGGTCCGCTGCACCTCCTCCTGGTAGTCCAGGATCGTCTTTTCAACAAACCCAAAAATGTCCATAGCAGCTGCGGTTAATCTCTCCGTGAGAAACACGTTAAATGACTGTAGTGTGGCGGTGGCCATTCTGCAAGCCGTCTCCTCCAGCTCTTGTTTTCGGTGAGATTATTTACTGCTCCCGCAAAATGTTTGCTAGCTGCTGGAAGCGCCCCCCGCTGCTTCGTCTTCTTCGTCGTATTCGTCTTCTTCTTCTTCTTCTACGATTATCAGCAGTTCAGATGCCTCAAGGCGTGTTGCTGCCCTCCACTGATCAAATCAAATCGCAGTTCATCAGAATATAATCCGTATAATACTGTATTTCTTGCAGGCTAAAATGACACTATGGGCTGACATAACACATATAGATTTTTTCCTTTGCTCTGTAAATGTTTGTTTAATCCATAATTCCCCAGCTCCAGTCTTGTTAAACTTATCACTGGCTTAAATTTTCTCATTTTATAGCCTACTCGATTAATTAGGAAATTGCATGCATTTTACAAGATGCACATCATCTTATGTGAGTATACTGACCAGCTACTATCTGTCAGTATTTAATGTGGCACATTTACACTCTGGACAGCTGCAATAAAAGCCCTCCTCCTTCCCTCACATCTCTTTGAACTCCTATGACCAAATGTGCAACTAGTGTTTATGGTGCTCTATCTATCACTCTAAAGGTGCAAGAATATGAGAAAGTAGTGGTTTAAAAATGTTGAAAAAAATTAACTCTAAACAAATTGTAGTTCATTTATAGTGGACATATACAGCTCAGGGCATTCACTTACTAATAAAATCAAGGTTTTGGGCATGGTTAATTATTACGTAAAGTTGTAAATAAAGTTCCAGAAAACTTGGAATCTTAAATCTTAAAAAGCCATAAATTTATCTTGTAGAAACCAGTGCTCTCTATAATGTACTGATGTTGGTCCGTCTGTCTCTCTGTCTGCAGCTGTTAGTGAAGAATCTGCAGTTTGAGGATGGGAAGATGATCGCTGCGGCTCAGTACTTCCGCTCCGGCAGCAGTGCTGCTGTGGAGCTGACGGAGGAGGAGAAGGCTTTCGCTGAGCAGATGAGGGTGGGTCCTTCTGCTGGGTGAACAGTCACAAAAAGTGCAGATTTTTCCCTCCACTGTCTCTCAAACTGACTTTTTGCTCGGGGTTTCTTCACAGGCGGTGTGGCAGAGCATTCTGACAAACGTTTCTCAGATTGAGGACTCCACCGATTTCTTCAAGTCTGGTGCTGCTTCCATGGACGTGGTCAGGTATTGAGAAAGAATAAAAATAGAAAAATAAAATAGAAAAATAAAATATTTCTGTTGCAAAAGAATCGTCATTTAAGACCAAAGCACAAACAGAAAAGAAATTGAATAAAAACTCAGAGAGACGTGTGATTGGAAGTGAGGAAATTTTTTGGTTTGCTGCAAAAAATCTCCATCTTAATGACTAATATAGTCTTATAATTTGTATCTTCATTATTGCCTCCCTGTCTGCCACCTCCGTCCCTCCCTCTCCTCCTCCCTCTCCTCAGGCTGGTGGAGGAGGTGAAGCTGCGGGCCAGCAGCTGCCAGCTGCAGAACGAGGACGTCTACATGAACACCACCTTCCAGGATTTCATCCAGATGTGTGTGAGGAAGCTCAGAGGGGAGGATGACGAAGAGGAGCTGGTCGTCGACTATGTAAGGCACCGCCTCTTCGCTGACATTAACTTTACTGTAACATCAAAACTGATTTAGAACAACCAATAAGATCTTCAATTATTGCTTTTACTTCATGGTTTTTGCTGTCAAACTCAGAATTGCACATCATTTTGTGCACATTTTATCATGAGCAGTACTAGAAATAATCACTCAGGATAAATCACTGTACAGGTGCAGAAGTGTGTTTTTACACAGTGTGTCAATCTTCTCTCAGGTGGAGAAGAACATCAACAACATGACCATTCAGATGCCTCATCAGCTGTTCATCAACGGAGAGTTTGTTGACGCCGAGGGAGGAAAGACCTACAAGACCATCAACCCCACTGACGGCACGGTGAGAGAGAGAGGGAGAGGAAGAGGGAGGAGAGAGGGAGGACTTTTATGCCTTTGGTTGTGATTTAGAGTCAGTCAGGTTCTGGCCCTCACAGACCAGACCCAGGTCTTGTCTGCTGTGTTTAACGTGTGCTGCTGTGGTGCAGTTTTAAACCTCGTGCCTTCCTGTCCTCCAGGCCATCTGCGACGTGTCTCTGGCTCAGATAAGTGACGTGAACAAGGCCGTGGCAGCTGCTAAGGAGGCCTTTGAGGAGGGAGAGTGGGGCAAAATGAACCCAAGAGACAGAGGCAGACTCATCTACAGGTCAGGAACTGGTACAAAACCACATAGAGCTGCTTAGAGGATTCTTCATTGGGTTTGAAATGGAGCCTGTTTCTAGACTGTTTCAGGTGTTTTTTGAAATTTGGAAGATCCAGTTTATCTTTTCTAAACCTACATGTTGTTGCACCATGTAGGCTGTACTGTAGGTTATTTTTTCACAATGTTCTTATCTACAATGTTTTGTCATTCGGCTAGGAAGTTTTGAAATCCTGATGCTTTCTATCAGTTTTTTTTAATTAACTGATCTGAACTGATGGTTTACTTAGTCTGACCAGCAGCCAAAGAAAGCCAAAGTTTAGCGTGTTTATAAAATGATAATAAGTGCCGCCCTGCCTCGCCTCCTCGGCCCGCAGGCTGGCTGACCTGATGGAGCAGCACCAGGAGGAGCTCGCCACCATCGAGTCCATCGACTCCGGGGCCGTTTACACTCTGGCCCTCAAGACCCACGTCGGCATGTCCATCCAGACCTTCCGCTACTTCGCTGGCTGGTGCGACAAGATCCAGGTAAGGAGGCCCTGCACAGCCAAGGGTCAAGTCAGGTCTGGGTCACCAACATGGACCTGCAGACGATACTGAATGGAAGAGTCACGTCTTCCCCGTTGTTATTTTCACGCTCATCCATGGTGATGTCACTCATAAGATGACATGAATAATCCATCTTCTTTTCACAGGGCTGCACCATCCCAATCAACCAGGCCCGGCCCAACCGCAACCTCACCTTCACCAAGAAGGAACCAATAGGGTGAGAGGATCAAAAAAGATGAATGGAGGCCGTTTTAGAAGTTTGATGAATTTTTGGAAGAGGGAATATGTCATTCTGTTTTTTCCCGTATGACTTGAATGCAGGATAAGGACACTTTGACAAGCAGAAAGTTGTCAGAAAAAGAAGAGTGCATGTCCTGGTTTGTGTTTGCTCCTTTGTAACTGATGATTTTTTATTCCTCCTCTCAGAGTGTGTGGCATCGTGATTCCCTGGAACTACCCTCTGATGATGTTGGCCTGGAAGACGGCCGCCTGCCTGGCAGCAGGAAACACCGTCGTCCTCAAACCTGCTCAGGTCAGTGCTTCACTCTGCTCACGGCACACAGAAAGGAAACACTTGTGCAGACTTTGTGGGAACATTGCTATAGATTATAATGAAAGATGAGTCCTTTCTTTATAATAATTTTTTTTATTATGTGCTTCCAGGTCACACCACTGACAGCTGTGAAGTTTGCTGAGTTAGCAGCCAGGGCGGGTTTCCCCAAGGGTGTGATCAATATTCTCCCTGGATCAGGTAGAACACACACACACACACACACACACACATATATGCACGAGTGAGAAGAGTCATTACACTCTGGACAATAAAAAGCATTTAAACAAACTGAGTAAAAACTTCAAGCATTAAATGTTGCCACTGAACACATACAGTATAAAAAAACAACCCAAAAAAAAAACAGTATAGAAATATAGAATGTCTATACTGGCACTGACATCACTCAGTAATTTGTAGCTTGTATTGCCCTCTATTGGCAAAATTTGGAACTACAGACAAGACTGACACTGTATGGTGGCCATGGACAATAAAGTTTCCTAATAGGACTAAGTGAGATAATTTAGGGTTCGGTAGGGTTAGGTAATATATCACCATGCTAAATACTGGATCTATAAAATCAATCACCTTTTTGGCTTTTTAGCCCTTAGAGCTGAAATGTGAGAGAAATGCCCGTTAGGAGTACATTCCAAATGTTTAGGACAAACATTTCAGTAAAATCTCAGTAATTGTCTATTTATTTAGACAAGCCTGGTTCATATTGCTATTAAGCAGTCATGTCATTGATGTTATTAAACCTCTCCTCCAGGATCCCTGGTGGGCCAGCGTCTGTCTGACCACCCCGACGTTCGCAAACTGGGCTTCACCGGCTCCACTGAGATCGGTAAACACATCATGAAGAGGTGAGAGGTCGAGTGCATTCACTCCTCACTGATGTTTGCAACATCTGCATGTGTCTCATTCTAACGTGTTTGTTTACGTGTCGTCCTCCATTTAAAGCTGTGCGGTCAGTAATGTGAAGAAAGTTTCTCTGGAGCTCGGAGGAAAATCGCCGCTCATCATCTTCAGTGACTGTGACATGGACAAGGCTGTGCGCATGGTCAGTTCATTTATGGAAGCATTTTTGTATTTTTCCACTCATAAAATTCGTTTTAGTGGTAAAAATAATTGCAGTAATGTGTGTGTGTGTGTTTGTGCTGCAGGGCATGAGCTCCGTGTTCTTCAACAAGGGAGAGAACTGCATCGCCGCCGGCAGACTGTTTGTAGAAGACAGCATTCATGACCAGTTTGTGAAGAGAGTGGTATGTGTCGCTTTGAAAATCACTTGAGACAAATGTTTTGATTTTGGTGTCACAGTATCTTTGTCTCAGCCAGCATGAGCTCAAAGGCACACACACTAACTAAAATATATTCAAAGCAAAAATCTGATGTAATGCCTTTTGTTTTTGTTACTCTTTGCACGTCTTTTCAAAACTGCGTTCAGCTCATGTTGAAATTGAATTTGAGTGACATCCTAGAATACATATGAACAGTCATCCAGGGAAATCAGCAAGCAGGGATTAAGATTTGAGCATGAAGGCCTGAGCCGCATTAGATTCAGAGAAATTGAAAACTGTGCTTATAAAATCTGTAGAGTGTGGGTTTTCTGCCCCAGAGGAAAAAAATAAACAAGTTTTTGGTCAAGGTGGTTTGAAAATTCTGTGTAGATCTGCAGCACAGAACAGACGGTCACAACCCCCCATTGATGGTGACACTTCTGCTCCAAATACAAAAACACTGTGAAACCTGCACTGCAGCTGCCACATGCTGAGGTGTGCAGCAACACAGAATGAGCAGACAATGAAGGACCTGCATCATTTATCAGGGATTGTAGTGTAGAGATTTCTTTGCAGCATGATGGTTTCAAATTCAAACTGATACGTCTCTGTGCAAAGTTGTCATTTTATGTGCATAAAGTGTACCAATCCCATCATCAGCATCAGGGAAGCATTCGTTTTCTTTTCTCTGCTCTTGTCCTACCACTGTTTTTGTCTTTTCTCTCAGGTCGAGGAGATCAAGAAGATGAAGATCGGTGATCCTCTCGACCGCTCCACAGATCACGGCCCTCAGAACCACAAAGCCCACCTGGACAAGCTGGTGGAGTACTGTCAGACCGGCGTCAAGGAGGGCGCCACGCTGGTTTGTGGCGGCAAACAAGTGCAGCGTCCAGGTAAGGAAACGTTATCTACATATGAGCTCGATTTGACTCTTTAAGGCAGATGAAATTACTAAACTGTATCTCTAAGGAACAGGACAGGCAGTGTAGTACATTTACAGTTATGCTGTATATGGAGCTGATCCTGACTTTTTATTAAAAATAAGACATCAAATTGATTATATAATGATTATAGAACTGCTAAAAATACTGCACACTAGGTGTCTGTAGGAAAACCTTACTTGAGCTGATTCTAATGAGACATATTAAATAAAATCTACACAAATACATAAATATTTTTTATTCCCAGTTTCAGTGGAGAGTTTTATTGTCTCATGAGAGTTTAAATGCTGTTTCAGAGGCTTTTCCACCCTGACAAGAATATAGTTCTAACAGAAACACTGAATTCTTGTAATTGTTTGGTATGAAAATAGAACTTCAAACAAATAATCTGCTGTCTGCAGCTTTAATCCAAAGATACTGCCCGTCTTTAAAGACCCGTATTGGTGGAACCTGATTTAAATTCTGCAGCTATGCAAAGTTGACCTGGACTGTTTCTCTGTTTCTCATTCAAACCTGTCATGTGCTCCTTTATGATGTGCTGACTCCTCCCAGGTTTCTTCTTTGAGCCCACATTGTTCACTGACGTACAAGACCACATGTACATCGCTATAGAGGAGTCGTTCGGCCCTGTCATGATAATCTCCAAGTTCAAGGGCGGGTGAGTCAGCCAGCTGATTCAAGAATAATTCAAGCTTCAGAATATCTGTGACTCATGTAAGATTTAGTGCTTCCAAAGGCCTCATTTATCCTGAATCTGACCTTGTGGCTGTGAATCTGTTCCCTCCTCTTCATTTTATTCCTCTCTCTGTCTCCCCTCCCTGCCTCAGTGAGGTGGACGATGTCCTGAGAAGAGCCAACGCCACAGAGTACGGCCTGGCGTCGGGCGTGTTCACACGGGACATCAGCAAAGCGCTGTACGTCAGTGAGAGGCTCAACGCCGGCACGGTCTTCGTCAACACCTACAACAAGACCGACGTGGCCGCGCCGTTCGGAGGCTTCAAGCAGTCCGGCTTCGGCAAAGACCTGGGTGAGCAGAACTACTGCAACCACATTACTGATCACTGTTTATCGAAATCTGCTGTGTTTAAATATGGGAGGCAGTAAAAGTCATTGAGGATATTGTGATATTTCATTTTGTGCATATTGCCCAGCCCTACCTAAAAGTCTGAAGAATCTAATTTCAAGGACTTTAAAAAGGTGTACATTGTGAGATTCCATCAAGCAGATCGCCTGTCAGTCAAACAGTGTGGGCGGGCTCTAAAATCTTTGTTTACATAAAGGTTAAAGGTGAAATTATACGCCCAAAACAATCAGCCCTCTGGTTGACTTGTTTGATGATAATGTACTTTAATTACATGGGCCTGTGGTGTTCCACATCTATACATCAGGTTTTGTACAACCTCCCAAGACTAAAATTCAAGCCCTTTTCAAGCACTTTCAAGGTGCTTAAACCCAAAGCCTTTTTCATCTAAATTGTAAAAATAAAGTTGACAGAATTCCTTTATGCCCACAATAATCAAAAGCATTTTCCAAACTTTCAAGACTTTGTACAAATCCTGATACATGCATTCAATCTTTCTGTCACTCACTCCAACAGGACAAGAGGCGCTCAACGAATACCTGAAGACGAAGGCAGTGACCATCGAGTATTAAGTCAAATACCTGGAGAATAAACAGCACTGATGGAGAACCACACCAGACACCTGAAGACGGATGCAGTGAGGTTTATGGAGGGACCTGCAGGTTCACATGGATGCTGATAGCACTGACATACTGATACAACTAACATCTCAACATAGACCTTGTAGTCTCAATTGAATTTTATGTAAATGCATTTTTTTGTACTCGGACCACAGCTCATGTCAGCGCCTCCCTCCCCTCCCTGCCTGTGACCGCTGACAGGAAGACGTGCCTTACTTGTAAATCACAAGTTTGTCTAACTCACATGAATGTAAAATCTCATCCATCTTACACTTCTGACCCACAGTGTAAGTTTGCTGCTTACATAGCCAGAGGCTGCCTTCTGAGACTGTTCTGTAATCACTGTGATTGAGTAACATAATAGGGAACCTTAACAAATTGTATTAGTGATCTTATATGGCTTACATTAGGTCAGCGTAATCTTATGAAATGTAACATTTCTAATGGACTACTTTTTCTTATCAATGGAAACTCTGGCCGCTTTTTCCAACTCTTTGATTTGGAAATGTCAAAATGAATTGGGTGTTGAACTCATTTACTATATCTGACTCCTCTGAGTGAATAAAATTCACACGTTTACAAGCTGAAGCTGTGGTTTCTTACACAAATGGAAACACAAACCTTGCTCACAATACACCTGATCAGTGTTTATCATTCCTGTATGATTTCTATGACCCAAAATAGTCCAGTCTGTGCACCATTTCCCAAACAAAGACCTTGGCTGCTGCAATGCATTCTGGGCCTCCTGACAAAAGAGGAATACTGATGAGCTGAAGCTTTTAAGGGTAAGTTAATGTTACAGGAACTACAACATGGAGTTTCACACTGACAGTCTGGTCAAGGACTAGACAAATGCAAGCTCCACATTTCTTCCACTAGAATAAAAAGGGGAAACAGATGAAATAAGTTGAAACAATTTGATGATGTCAGAGACTGAACTCAGAATTAAATGAGCAACTTATTGATTAAATGTAAGAATCATTTTCCCCAAAAAACTTGTTCAATGGTTATCTTTATGCTTTTATAATATACAGATACTAACAGATGAAAATGAATGTATAGATGATTTACTAATGTTCAAATGCTTCACCTTGTTCCTTAAACCAAGAAACTTCACACACTGAGTGCATTTTGCAGCAAAATGGAAATCACTGAGTATTAATGTAGGCCAACCCAAAGTATGTCATTACCATGGAAACACAACTTTGAACACAAAGTAAAAACATGAAACAGTGCTGATACGCTGGGTAATAAATCGATGGCACATATATCGTTGTAGTGGGGATACTAGTAAAGGGATCTGTCTAGGTGCTAGTTCAGAGTTTCAGGTTCACGCCGGTGTGTCGGTCAGAACACTTTAAAGCCAAGATTTCCAGATTAGGCAATGAAGAGCTGACAGATAGTTGGTAGGCTGTTTACTTGTCCTTTCAGCAAGACATACACAGGCTTCACATGGTCATGAAACAATAAAGGAGTATTTTACATCTGGTTGTGTGTGGTTTCTACAAGAGATATATAAAAAATATAACAGAATCATAACATACTCATACATTAATTCCACCTATATGCAGTAATAGGCTAAACATATTACCAAACCTATAATAAACAATAATCGGGAAAAATACAAATAGGCTGTGACTAAGCCAACCAGCCTATTAAACCAATGAATAAACTACAATTACATTTCTCTCCTTTTCCACTATTACAGCCTTATTTAACACTAATTTTTACATGGAATTCTCAAGCATAACACCGTGTCAAGTTACTGCTAATGTTGCCATAACACTTCAGTTTGTTTGTTTTTTTTTTGTTTTTTTTTTTATCCTCAGTATTAAATCCTCCTGTCGAATTATGGGGATGCTTTTATTGTGAAAAGCCTTGATCATGATACTTCCGGTCGCGGGGTTTGCAAAACTCCGTTAGCCTTACGGTATCAAATTTCGTGTTTAAACTTTCCATTAAAACACTCTTAGCTCTACTAATAAGTACTAAATGTCTAAACATGGTTTGAACTTGTGTTTCTATCGGGCATGCTGAGTTGGGTGAGCCGCGGACCTCAATTAGCATGCATGAAAGCGGCTAATTAGCATCTTAATCACATGGCGAGCACTGAGCAAGCAAACTCCGATTTCTCACCCAGTGACAACCAAAGTTATCTATCAACAACATGAAATACAATAACAAGTAATGCAGTAAACAAATACTCACTCTTATTAATTCACGCACACATCAAATATCCAACCTTTTGGTCCACCTGAAGCGCACTGCTTCTAATTGCTGCCCAGTCCCAATACTAACACGTGGGTTGGCTCGCCCAATTATCAACGTTCAATTAGCAGGTCATCTGAGACTAGATATCAGCTGAGATTCTGGATATTGTAATATTTGCCTCTACCTGCCTGATCACTATATCCACATTACTAATAACTGTTATCAGTCTCCGCTGAATAAAATTTCTCTGAAAGCACCAAGAGTCATCCCTATCGTCACAATATCTATCAAGGTATTCAGTCAAAGACATGATATTTGCATACAGCTTTACCAATACCAGTATAAAACTGGAATAATTAATTGGGTCTCCAAAGTAACTAACTAACTAAATAAATATAACTCATATACTTTTATCTGCGTACATAAGTAAAAAGTACATTAACAGTGGCTGTTTTAACAGTGTAAAGTGTTTTTAGGGTGGATTGCTCCTTTAATGAGACCACACTTTGGGACTTCATAATTCCACAGAGCATCACCTCTTTCCTGAGTGGATCTTCATGTGCCGGCTCATGTCCTTCGAATGTGCAAAAGCCCTGCAGCAGATGGCGCAGCGGTGTGGTTTCTCCCCCGTGTGTGTTCTCATGTGACAGCTCATGTTGCCCTTCTGGCTGAA
>OMLF01013184.1:0-18881 GCA_900302615.1 Holocentrus rufus | reverse complement strand
CACTGTTAGGCTTCTTGTTATGCACTGTGCCAAAATTGGATATGGCATTTGAAAGTTGCTTACACAAAGTGTATGTATCACATGTTTATGCGGTTAGCTGCAACTGTTGCAAACCTACAAGGCATCCAAACAACAGTTTAATACTGCCATAAATCTGTATTGCCGTGAACGAATTTGCGCTCAAGCAGAGTTCAAAGATAACGTAGCGACTGAATGTTGTTTGAAGTTGACTTCAGGAGGTTTAATTGTTTGACCTGTTTGTTGTTATCTCTTAGCTGCTCTTATTGTTTTCATGCTACTGATACGTGAGAAGCCTATCAGAGGTGCCACATCGAGACTTTGATCCTCTGGTTCATATTGGAAGCACTCCGTGTTTTGGTGGTGCTCTGCTGTGGGACTACGTGCTTTTGTGAGGGAGAACTCATGTGAAGCGCATGATCCATATTAAAGTCCACTGAGAGCTGCAAGCCCAGTAATATCAACTTCACATCTGATCCCACCTTATCTGACAAGTTTCCATGCTGAACAACGGCAGAGTGATTTTGATGTTCCACATCCCAGCAGTACTCTTGAGTAGATAAATAACAGCTGGCCGTGGACTCAGTTTTCCACAATAAAACATCTCCATCATGGGTGTTACGACTCCGCGTTTCTCACTACTCCCGTTCTTCGTCTGAACATCACTGTGGGCTAACAGTCATCATGGAGATGACTCCTCTTCAGTCTGGGACAAAAACGCCTGTCGGAAACGTGTCACATCCGGGAAGTGTGTGTGTGTGGGTGTCTGCGTGTGTGTGTGGCTGTCAGGGTGTGCCTGTGTGAGTGCCTGTGCATGGGAGCATATGTGTGTGCGTGCGTGTGAGTGTATTGTGAGTGAAACGGGGTCTGGCGTGCAGATCAAAGTCCCTCCATAACTCCTTGCAGTCAGTCACTCAGCCAGCCAGCGTTCTGCCGGGAAGCTCCACTCTCTCCACGGGGGATGTTCAGTTATTAGGCTCACATCATTTCAATTAGACCACAGTTGCTTCGTTAGTGAGAAATTCCCCATCTTGCATTTTTTTTTTACAGACCACAGTGACATCTCACAGGCTGGAGCACTTTTACACTTAGATACAGAAATAGGCCTGTAGATACTGCATGGAGCACCATAAACAATATTAGTCTATCTAATAATAATAAGTTGTGTTATTTTTGGCTTGAGATCATGCCAACTCCAATGCTACCTGTTCTATGATATGGACAGTGGGAGCTCAAATCAATTTCACTGCCGATTCATCTTAAGGAAACAGGTCCGAAATACAACAACATTTTGTGATTGACAGGTATTGTAGTGAGTTTACTGAAAGCATGGTGAGTGATGATTCGATTTTGAGTTTAAATTTACAAGAGATGTGGAAATTTAGCACTTTGTTCTGGCAACTCTACATTGGAGGCATTTTGTGTGGAAAAACTAGTATTTCTCCCAGCAACTAGGACATCACCCTGTGATGAACTCAGTAGTTATAAATGGACAGTAATTGAACTAATAACTGTTCATTAATGATTTTTATATATCCCACAGAAACTTGACTACTCTTACAGAATCCTTTTCAATCAAACCTGTATTTTTTCCTTTTTTTTTTTTTTTTTTTACACTGGTTACTCAATATGTCACCCCTCTCCTGGGTGTCCCTGCTAATGAAGTGTGATGGTAGTGATGAAGTGTAACAGCGGCTGGTTTGGAGGTGCCGTGCCAGTGACAGGGTGGTCCCTGCCTCACGCTGCTGCTGCTGGCACCCTCATGCTCATCACGCACACATTGTTCACTGGCACCTGGCCATGAGAGACCCGATGCCGGCTTGCCTGGCAAACTAATGGAGAAAACCAGGAACCAGGCTCGAAAAAGTACTGGATATTCTCCTCATCGATGTTGCTGTTTTGTACTTGGCCTTTTTATTTGGATTAATTTTAATTCTTTAATTTGTTTTCATTCATCCTAGGATAACATTGCGAACCACTTGTTTATTACTTGCATGCAATGCACTTCCAGCTCCAGTTCATGCTCATCACACTCATTGTTCAGTGGCAGCTGGCCATGGGAAGGGGGATGCCGGCGAGTCTGGCAACCCAGTGCAGGGATAGAAGATCAGATGAAGTGGTTTAGATTCTTTACATTGCTTTTGCTCTTAATTTTGTTTATCGCGGCTTTGTTTTTAATTTGTCTGTGGGTGACATTGCGAGATGATTTTAATTAACAGGATTAAATGCACTGATAGTTTCCAGCCGTCTTGAACCGCCCAAGCCCACATTTGTGAAAACCTATTGAATTACAGTTAACACACACTTGATGACATCTCTAACTGCTGATGAGGTTTTGTTTTTATTCGGCCTCCATCATGAGATGACAGTGTGACTCGCTTGTTTTTGTTTGTGTGCAGCATGCCGATCATTTCCAGTCTTGTGCAGAATCTGCAACCCAGGGTGTTTGAAAAGCACAAGTGGTATTTTAGTCATGCAGTGCTCCTGTAAAGGCCCAGATTTCCTCTTCACGGATATGGTGACTTATTCTCTCTGACCCCAGTGCTGTGTGGCAGCATCATTTCCTCACACAGCTATAGTCCATTCAGAAGCCTCTGTTGCATATCGTATTGCATCCTACAGTAGCATACAGTATGAGTGCACATGCAAGAGAAACTTTCCTACCTTCACTAACTCTGGCACATTTACATTTCATATGTTGATTAATGTACACTGCTCCTGACAAAAAAAATACGATAAAACAACATAATCCTCCCACAACCCTCTACTTCACTGCATTACCGTGATTCATGTGGATCCTCTCTTTGTAGACCGGTCTGTACGTGCTTCAACTGGAAGAACTAACGCGGAGATTTGTCTGAGCTCATGTGCTTTCATTTGAAGTGCGTTCTTTCAAACAGAGGTTAAACTTTGAGAGAGTCATTCATCAACTGGTGATTCTTCTTGGTGTCCGTCATACGTGGTGATGGATCTCCGGGTGAATTGAGAAGGGTTAGGGTTTAGGGTAGAGGTGAAGCTGCCCCTGGACACTGAGCTGGTTTTGGTATTCACATTGCCTCAAAAAAGGGCTCGGAATGTGGAAGTCACCCATAGACAGTCCAGTTTTAATTGCTTTTTACTCATGCATGGTAGATTCTCTGACGTAACACTCCAAATCTTGACCTCAACTTTGTCAAACTGCAAGAGGCATCCCATTCTGTCATCACACCACGCAAAAACCCCCGGCAAACTATATCCACCTGCAGTCAACATATTGGTTATTTACATTTGTCACGGTGTGCTGCAAATAGCCTCTCAGTAGAATCGAGTTATAAACACATTGTAACCCTGAGCACACCGCACGATTATGCCACAAAATATCCGATGCTGCCAGAAATCTTTTGGAGCATGGATTACAACACGGACATTAAATTGTCCGTCTCCCATTCTGTCATTCTGAGTAATCCAAGACTGCTGACCATCATTTGTGGCCAAAGAGTTTGCCCACAATATGAAAATTTGGCCGTGTTGCATGGCAACATCTTAAACAATGACTGCCAAAATGGCTCAGGGGTTTTATGGCAGTATGGTTGATAGGTTGGTAAATTTGCCCAATAAAAAGGCATTTTTCCTAGAACTAAGAATACTCTCAGAGAAGAATCATCCAGCAAAAGGTATCTTCATCCTGTAGTGGTGACTGTGGGACCCTGTCAGTCCAGTTGGTGGGGTCAGTAGATTGACTGAGGCCGGTGGTGGGGGGGTGATGTCCAGCAGTGAGACTAATCTGTACAAATGTGGTCCGGCACTTCAGAGAGCCAGATGCTTGGAGGGCAAATGATGTGTATGGCGATGCCCTCACTTCAAACCGTATCAGCACATGTGCATACAAATGCACAGACAGGCAGACACACAGACCAGATGCTGAGGAGACACACTGCACGGAGATGCATTCACTCACAGACACTCCCAAAGGCTTATGCTGTTACTCATTTCAAGTACTGACCGAAGTCTGAATGGAGTCCATGCATGCTTATGTTCTGTCATCAATCCATTGTGCTCTTAGGGTGTCGCTTCTGTGACACTGCGCCAGTGTAGACTCAAAGTTTGGAAGCAATTTTCACCAGCACTATGCTTTCTTATATGTACTACGTTCCCTTTAGCCAACTTTGACCAATTTTCCATGGCAGGAACTGTCCTCAGGACACATGAACCCTTTTGGGACCAGAAACCCTTAGCCATCTTCCACCAGAGGAACCACTCCCTATTTTGTCTGGGGCTTGAGTTCCTGTCTCCCAGAATGGACTCTGCAACCAAAGTAGTACTCTGCAAGTTCCCGGGCGTTTTAACACTTAACATACACTTATTGGTTGAAAATATGAAGCAAGAAGCAGCAAAGTATCACCCTTACCATTTTTAAACACACATGCAAACACGAATATTTAAAAGGTTGTTCTGTCAAGAGATCTTTAAGGTAATAATTGAGAGAAAAACAAACCGTTTGTCAGTTTCCTCTTTTCAGCTCTTTTTTTTCCCTAGCATCCTCAATTTTATTTTCGACTTCCGTGTGTCTCTTCTCTAAAACCAAATGCAATGTCAAAGCGACATGGTCACAAATAATGATGAACATGATGATGACTTTGACAGCTTCCATGTCTAAAGTAATAATAAGTTTGCCTTTCTTGGGTTGTTGTGGAAACACAGACACACAAGAGCTTAGGGAACTTGCTTTCACCCTAGAACCCTCTGGAACTTTTTGGAAAATGGGCAGCTTTTCCCATCGCCACTAAATGCAGCATTGCCCATCGTGTTTGCCTCAGTAGGCTTTCTGTGTATCATGTTCCTGTTAAAGAGAAATGATGCTTATTCCTTTTTACTGCTTTTACTGGGGATGACATGCAGCAAAGGGTGCAGGTCGGAATCAAACCTGCGTTGCTGTGGTAATAATAGTACACCCTCTACATGGTGATCCACCAGATCGCCCCGCTTATTGCTCTTCTGCTGCAGTGTATCACACTGTGGCTGGTTGGGCACTGTCTAGAAAATGCGGTGCTTCCCTCTGAACTGTTTGTGTTGGCGCCCACAATAGAAATCAAGTCATTAACTCTTCATCACCGATGCGAATATTTAAACAATAATAGAAAAGTCCATTATGAACAAATAAACTGACAGCTCATTTTTTATCGCTGTGCTTGAGGGTTGTTAGTCTTTTTGAGACAGAAATCGCACATTTCATTGTTTTTATTTCTTTGTTTCTTTTTTTTCTTTCCTTGGCAGATATTTTACTGGACTCGCTGGATAGTGTGCTCAGTTTATAAACTGGTAAAACTCTGAGGTTTTAAGCGAAACTCTCCCTAATCTTCACTCCCCGCAGACCCTCAGGGTTAGTTTGTTTACAATAAGTGGGCGAGACGAGAAGAAAATAGAAAAAAAAAAAAAGTTGAAAGAAACTCTTCCAAGACTGCGCAACTTCTTGTAAATACCATAATTGCCGTGAGTTGTATCATCATGCAGAGTGCCTCGGTGCGTGCCAAGTGAAGTTCCAGTTACGTCCAGAGTTGTGTGTGTTTTGGTTGGCAACCGAGCATTCCCCTCTATACACAGTCACACCAGGGCCAATTGGTAACAGTTGTGGTTAGCTCCCCCCCAAACACACACACACACACACACACACACAGACACACACACAAGCACTACAACAGGGGATATAAGAGGAGTGTCATGTAAATGCTCTCCTCTCTCTCTCCTCTTTCAAATCCTCAGGAGAAATCATCTCCTGAATTAGCCCCATTGAGTTAGATTGTGTTTGAATCGATGAGGGAAAACAAGCATTTTCTCTGTGCGCTCTGCCCGCTCTGGGAAGGAGTCCTACAATAACACACAGAGTTAATACAGCACATCCTGGAGCCACGCTGGGGTGTCACTGTTCATGGTGCTGCCTCCACCACACACACACACACACACACACACACACTCAGACACACAAACACAAACACGCTCCACACACACACACGCACCGAAACCACCACCACAGCTACAGCCTTTGTGAAGATGAATCAGCAGTTTGGGTCTTGGAGCGCGTACAGATCTAGTGTGCGGGAATTTAAGAATTAAAATAAGAGACCATCTTCCAAAACCTCTCACCATGCTCCTGCGTGTGAGCTTCATATTTACTGTCTGATTCCAGTTAAGCTACAGTATATGATATCATGTTATGTATTGCTTTGTAAAGGATGAGAAGGCCTGGAGTGCTGGAGTTGCTTTAACGTAATGTGCTTGTGATGCATAATGTGCAGAGGAAAGGCGAGGAGAGAGTGTGTGTGCCGCCTCGGCAACTCCACACACCTAACCCTAACCCTTAACCTTAACCTAAACCTAAGGTTACCTTAACTTCAAAGCAAGCGTTTACATTAAATTTAATGATTTGCATTATGGGGACTTGGTCTTTGGTCCCCATAAAGTAGGCGAGTCCCCATAATGTGGTGTGTAAAAAGATTGAGGTCCCCACAATACATGGTACATAGACACACACACACACACACACACACACACACACACACACACACACACACATTGCATTTCACTTTCTTCTCTCTATTTCTTTTCTCTCTCTCTCTCTGTCTCCCTTTTCCTCCTCGTAATTCTCTCTGTGTTCAACGAGCACTATAATTTAAACCTAATGAGCAACATATTTGCACAAGTGTCATCTGGGTCTGTTTGTTGTCCATGCTTTGGCCTGACTTTTTTTTTTCCATCGTCCTTGTCTTCCACTTGCCTTTGTAGGTCTGGAAAATATATCACAGCTTGCAGTTGTAATGTAATGACCTTGGATCATTACATTGTTCTGTTGGGCCCGAAGTTGAATCAGACAGTACACTAATTGCTCTATGAGGTGGGTTATCGTCGTCATGAAGTCTGATCTGGAAAACGGAACTGACAGGACAGGGTCCTCTGCTACAAGGGAGATCATGCGGTCTGCAAGTCGGCACAGATGACAGGACTTGGAAGGAAGGAAGGAAGTGCTGTACTGTTGTGGTTGTTACTCCAATCCTGTCCTTTCCCTGTTGTCAGTGTTTGCAATGTTAAAACAGATGACAATTTTCACCTAAATAGTTTATGATGAGTGTGTACTGTGACTCCTCTTGTCTGGCAAAGGGTCTTGATGGGTGTGCATGCTTTAAATACACAGAAAAGAGGTGGGCACACCTGCACACACATTTCATTAGTCACTGTAAGCTTAAATAGGAACTAAACATGAACCAAAAAAAAAACATTTGTGATCAAATCTTTTTGTCTTCCAAATTGCTGCGTGGCCATTTAATAAATCCAGCTCAAGCCAGCAGCTACTTCCGATGACAGGAGGTGTCTGTCCGCGGTTCCAGATGACGCTGACACCCGCGGCGGAAGCAGACCTGCTACCCAATTAGCCCCCAGACAGCCGGCTGGCCGCGAATGAAAGCTAATCAGAGTCACTGTTTACACAAAAGCTGCAATGTATTGCACCAAGAGATGGAATGGCGTTGAGATGGCGCAGCGAGTCGCCAGAATGAGGGAGCAGATGACGTCATATAGGAGAAACATCTGTCTCTTATTGGTGTGTATGTGTGTGTGTGTGTGTGTGCGCTCCAGGGCCCTCGCTCCTCTACTGACAAAAGGGCAGGTTTTACGCACATTGTTTTTTTGTGAATCAAAGGCTCTATTGGTAGCAGAGAAACAGAACAGAGAGCTGGCATTCCCATCTTTTTCAGCTTCAGTATTTAGTTTCTACCCCAGGCTCGCTGGCAGCAGCTGCTACCTAAGTGTCTATCTGACTTAGATGGAGCAACGTGAGGGGATGAAAGGATAAAACGGTGTGCCAGTTTTTAATACAAATTGTAGCAGGTATTCCCCCTGATATCTGTGGACTCCAATTAAAATGTTGGCAGAATAAACTTACCTCCGTTAAACTGCCCACTGGAAGCAGACAAACATGGGTGTGGTGAAACTGAAGAACAAGAATTATTGTATACATTCAAATAAAACAGCATGGGAGCATTAGAAGTAGTGCTCTGAATTGCTGCCCTGCTGGCAGGCGGGCCAAGGCGTTTGCCATGACGGTCCATCAGTCTGTCCGACCATACATCCATCTGTCTGTTCAACACTTTACTCCATGGCAACGTATCTCAAAATCTATTGGGCAGATTGCAGTAAAATTTAGTGAGCACATTCTTGCTCCCAGAGGATGAACCCTGTCAGTTTTGGTGACCTCATGGCCCTTCCCCTAGCGCCGTCCTCAGGCCAAAATATCAGCATTGCACACCAGATAACGTGAAATGTAATCAATGGATTGGCATTGTATTTGGCAAGTGCATTCACATTCCCCAGAGCAAGATTCCTCTTGACTGTGCTGACATTATAACCTTCCCTCTAGCACCACCCTCAGGCCTACACAACATCTCTCTAAATGTATCAGATGGATTGCTAATTTGCTGAGCGCACTCATGCTTCCCTGGGAGTGAACCCTGTCAATTTTGGTGTCACTATCACCTTTCTCGTAGCACCGCCCTTTGGCCAAAATGTCAAATTTGATATCATTCAATCTGTTGGTCAGATTGTCATGACATTTGGACATTCTTGCTCCCCAGAGGATGAACCCTGTCAACTTTGGTGACCTCATGACCTTTCCTCTAGTGCCACCCTCAGGCCAAAATGTACAAACGTACTCCGTTCTCCCACTACTTGATTCTCCAGATATGCATCAATGCAGTAGTCAATAAACAAAAAATAAACAATAGACAAGTGCAGAACCTGCTGCAAAGTTTTAGGTAATTTGCCTCTACCATTATGTTGGGCTCATGAACTCTTGTTAGCTCTGAATCACAGAATGTACTAACATAGGTTCAGTTGGTAGGCAGAGATTGAATAGTCAGACAAGCTTTGGTCTCTCTGGATGTGGCATGTGTCCATGTTTTTTGCAATACTGGATAATTAAGAGTGAGGAAAGCAAAGTGACAGGAGGAATTCATATACAGAACGTAGGTGTTTACTTTTTCTGAAGGAAAGTATAATCCCATTTTATTTTTCAGGGCTGCAAGCCTGTCAGTCATCACACCCGTGTTATCTCTGCAACACTGTCTGTTGGCTGCCAAACAACCGTCCCTGCTCCCCGGAAAGACTGTTCACCCAACCAGCAGTCCAAGTTTTAATTGTGTATTTTTTTTTTCTGTGCAAAAAGCAAACAGCGAAGACAATGGAAACAAGTCCTGGTCCCGAAGAGACCCTGCTAATTGCCCTGTGTTGCTCATTTTCATAGGTATAATTAGGGAAGAGCACAGTTGACTTCTCGACAGAGAAGAAAATTCAGCTTATTAGGATGCTAATGTAGATTCAGTCCTTGTCCGCAGTGAAGTCAGCCAGCGCTGTGAGGGAACTTTAATTGTAACTGAAAGTTTCCCGGTTTGTTTAGATCCTCGTCATGTCTCCAATTTATATTCAGTTGTCACACACTTCAGTAAATTATGGAGATAGTGAGCATGCATCGCCTTTTCAGAAGTGGGTACTTTTATTTGCTTTTCCTCCACTTCAGATTGTTGATTGATAAAATTTGAGATGTTTTAGCATCCTGTCTGTTTGTGGCATGTGTACGGAATAATATAACGAAGGCATCATATTGTATTCCTGTCAGTGTGTTTAGTTAAAATGACTTGCAGAGTTATCAAGATGATTTACTTTAATAAATTGCAGACATTTTGGCAATCGGGCAGAATATCCTGTAGCATTGAAGATTCATGTAGTTAGTGACCAACAAAGGCATTACAAATTGGATCATAAAACAGGAGCATGGTTCACTTCCTCCCTTCTTTTTCAAATAAGCGAAGGTACCTGCTCAGTGAGAATTTGCAAGTTCAAGTTTTTTATTGTCAAAAGCATAAAAACACAGCCAGTGCAATGAAAATCTCTTTGGACAACATAAGACAACATTTCACATCCATTGTGAGCCAGTAGTGGCTTAAGCATAAAATAAAGCACCTTCACTGTGACTTACAATACAATGCAGCAACTGCCAGACAGGACAAGTGAGATCTGTGTGTGTGTGTGTCTGTGTGTGTGTGTGTTCTTAACTCTCTCCCACGCTGCGGCTTTGGAGGTTTATCCAGTGTAATAGCATTTTAAATAAACAATCTTTGCCTGAAACAGGCCCTGCATTGTGGTGTGGCAGATAGGCCGAATCCAAGCCAGGGCCAGCAGCTGTCAAACATGGCAGCAGGGGTTGCAATAGGAAATTGAGAATTATGTTACTATGATGTTAGAACCATGACTTGTTAACAGGGGTGAGTTGGAGAACTGCGCTCATTTGTTTGTGAAAGGCCAGTACCTTTTGTGCCTACCATTGTAAGTTTTATGGCTCTGTGTTGTATAACGTTGTATTGTAGCACTGTTACGGCTTGGCCTGCAGAGGAGTTCATCAGTGAAATGAAGTGTTATTGCAGGGCCAGAACCGAATCAAGAAACTTGGCACCACGGGACCAAAAACATCCTTTATGACTAGTTAGAGTGGCACGCGGCACAAATGGTCCAGTGTCTCCACCCCTTCCCTGCCAGCAGAGGAAGAGTTCCTTCCTTCTAAATTGTTGCCTGATGCTTAGATGATGATGTGGGAGTCCCGGGAGACACTGTACATACGGCGATCTCACGTCTCCCATCCCCTCGTCCTCGCCCCTTCGCACTCTGGCCCTCCGAGCTGACATGTCTTCCTTCCCTCCCTAAAATTATCCGTGCAACTTAATTATCCGATGTCAGCCAAAAGCAGGCTCCCCTGTCAGCCGGTGACGGCTCTCGTTGAAGAAAACATGTTTTCTCACCAATTTAGAGGCAGCTACAACCAGAGCTGGAGAGACAGTCGTATTAAGGAAGACAAATGCTGCAGACGACCTTGAACGGTCACCCGTGGGAATTCAGCCCTTCTGCCCGGTTTGTTGCGGCCAAGTGATGTTGGAACATGCCTGAAGCCTCCTTACCTTACAGCAGCAGCAATAAAAGGTTGTTCCCTCACTGGACAGGACAGCCTGTTTGACTTGGCACTCAACTGTGGTCTGTGGATGAGAATCTAGCTTCCCATTCCTGTAAAACATCCATTTATCTCGCTTGATACGGACCCTGTGAAGAGTTTCCCTCTCTTCCTGTCGGCCTTGGTTTCTGTTTGACTGCTTTTTTCAGTCTTCTTTATTGTTCAGCCACCAGCGTTTTTCTTTTTTTTCTATTTTAGAAAGCTGCTGGATAGGACCTATCATCACAGTTGAAGTAGAAAAAAAACAGACCGCAAATCTAGATCCGCAGACGCACACACACACTGAAGATGAAATGGTCAATTTGAATTCTGTTTCGTAATAACCCCTCTGATTTATAACGAGAGTAATGAGCCATGTTGTTTTGACTGTTTTTCGCTGTATTTCCTCAAGTATTTATTCATACTTGTTTGTCATTTTGGAGGTTGAAATGAGGGAGGCTGTTGAGTTGCCCTAACAAGGAGTGAAGCTGGAATGTTTTCAGCTAATTTTAGCAGAAAGATTGCCTTGATTGCTCTGTGTATTTTATTATATCTACCTTAATATGCCTAATAAACTGAGTTGGAGGTTCAGTAGTTTTTAAGATGATCAGGAATTTCACTCAATTTATAAATCAGCTGTTGTTTGCATTGCCATTCGTAAAGGGTTTCTGAGTATTTGAAGCTCTGGATTCCTAATATGAACTGAAATCAGTATCACATTTTAATGCTTAGCCTTAACAACTCCAGAATTTGGAAATAATTCAGCAGTTATCTCTTTCTGTTGTCGAGCCAGACCTCTGAAGTTGCTGTGTCGACACAGTGGCTCGCTCTAACAAATCACACAGGCTTCCATCTGGACGACCTTCAAGTCAGGAACTCCTACTGAAGGACCCCAGCGTCGGTGCCAAACGCATACACACACACACACACACTCACACACTCTCTCTGGAAGTCCCACTGAAGGACTCCAGTCCCCTGTGCCTTGGCTTACGTCTTGGCCGCCATTAAAACACATGAACAATAAGGGCCTGATTAAATCCAGAGTGGATTCAGGAAGTAGTGAAACCATTTGAAAGGGAGAGGAGTGCTTTCACACACCCCACTCCCTCCATCACCACTGCTCATGTCTGTTGTCTGGCAGCCTCTGCCTTTTGAGGTTGTTGACTGCTCTGATGTAATTTCCTGCAGAACCCGTTGCCTTTCCATTAAGGGTAATTTTTTTATTACCCACTTCATATTGGGAGGTCTTTCATGTAATAAAAAGACAGAAAAAAATAAATTGCTTTGTGAAATCTTTATGTTGAGAGTTAACAGCATGAAAAAACCCAGCAGCGACCAGCCTTGTTGACTCTCTCTCTCCTTTCTCTCTCTTTGTCTCAGAAATCATCGATGACCTGGCACATCTAGTGGACAAGACAGACGACAGGATCCGTAATGAGACACGAAGGGTGAAGCTCGTGGAGACCAAGTCTGCCTCCTGTGGTGAGCCCTGCCTTCCTTCATCTTAGAAGGACTCAAGTGTATTTTGGTCTGTTAAGACGGACCTCAACATCTGCATTTGATCTGAGCTCTTAATAACTCCACCACAATAACTTATTTCTCTGAATATTAATAGTTCTCATGCATCAGGCTCCTCACACTTTCCCCTCAGGATGCACCAAAATCACTGTCAGTATCTGTGCATCCCTAAAATGGGAAAAAATGGGGATTTGGTATCAGAGGTGCTATCAAATATAAAGTAAACTATCTTGAATTTTCTCCATTTTTGGTGCACAGAAGCCTGTATTTCTCAAATGCTGAGAACAAGTAAGATTTTATTTATCTTTTTTCTTTTTTACTCAGTACTTCACAGGAAAACAATCAAAAAATGGAGAAAAAAATATGAAAAAATAAACCTGATAATACTTTTGTGTAGTAAAAATGTGTTTTCCTGCATGTGTCATAATCATCTTGTGACCCTCGTGGCCATTATTTAGCTAAATTTATAGCCATGCTGCCAGTCTCTCTTAAGTCCATTTAACACTACAAAGTTATTTATTTTCACCAATTTAGTCAGTGGAAACAACCAAATCACAAGTCAACATGGCTCATATCATGGTAGGCCAACAAAATGCAAGAGGGTAGGGTCTTACTTCTTAGTCATTTTCCTGTCTATTTTTTTCCACTTAATTGTTTTGTTGTGTGGAATTTACAACAGTAATAATCCACCTCTATACAGTCATTTGACAGAGTGAGAGATTTAATCTATGCTTATGGTCTGTGTGGGGGCCAGGAAGAGGAATGCTGCCAGCAATATGTGTCATCAGCCATTGAGGGACATCATTACTATTGCTGGCTTTGCCTTCATCGTAGTGCTTAATGGAGCAGAAACAACGACACTGATGGCGACAAGCCCTCTTGGCACAGAGCAACTTGTTGGTGAATGGTGGGTGGACTGGCTCTGTCCGTCACGCCTGCTAACATGGGACCCTGGGCTTTAGAAAGGGGTCCCTCATGCTAGATCTCACAGGCATTCCCTCCCTTTCTGTGATGTTTACAGGAATCTAAAGACCACAGAGTGCAGTGATTAAGGTCCAAGTCAGTCACCTCTCTCTCTCTCTCTCTCTCTTTCTCTCTCTCTGCTGACTTTGGTAAAGTTGAGTTGTTCGCTGAGAGGCTTTGTCAGCGCGCGGTCCTCCCTCGCCGTTACCCCAGATCTGCCTCAGTTTGTTTAACTGTTGTTTGGTCTCTTACAAAGAGACCCCACTTCTCTCTTTTCTCTCAATGGGCGACTCTGGTGAGAGGAAAGACGCTGCCATGGGAGGTGGGTTAGCTGGCTACAGCCGAGCTGTGGAATGTGGGAGCGGCTCTGCTCCTGGCAAGGGCCGGGCTCCGTTTGCCTAGTCCAACGCCAGGCGGCATTACTGTGGCAAAGGCCACATTGCTGCGCTAAGCGACCTGGCTAACAGGCGGTCAGGGACAGGAGTGGAGGAAGCAGTATGAAGGTCAGCCCTCAGAATGCTTCATTCCTTTGGTCTTGTCCCCATGGTGCTCGAACACGGGTTTGTTTGAAGATCCCAGAGCTCACATTGTGCTGCAACCAGGACTCTTTCTTTCCGCCTGCCTTTCTTTCTTCTGCCGCCCCACCTCCCTCCTTTCCCTCCTCAGTTCCAGGCTGAAGAATATTCATGGTATTTAACAGTGTGTGTGTGTGTGTGTGTGTGTGTGTGGGTGTGGGTGTGGATGTGCAAGTGGGCTCATGCACACCTGGACATCCACATGTATTGTGTACATGTGCACTCATATATTTTTGTCTTTATATATACTTGTATTTGCACCTTTGTGTGTCTGATGCACAATCATGCAATCACATTTTTTGTGTGTTTATGTGTGCATGCATGCTTGGAGACATTGGAACGTTTGTGTGTGTTCATGTGTGTGTGTGTGTGTGTGTGTGTGTGCGCGCGCTGGAGTTTCCTTGTGGATGGAAAATTCCCCTGTGCTTTTCTTCATTCTCACCTCAATGCGCTCTCTTTTTTTTCCATCCTTCCCTGTCATCCCCTCTGCTCCTCTCCCTGATTGTTTGACACTTGTCTTTGTGTCGAACAGCGAAAGAATTGAAAATACTACATGCCGCACATCTTTTCGAGGGCTTTCCCTCTTTCTCTGTGGCAGTGTGTTTATGATTCCTGAGCTTTAAGTCTTTATTTATTTTTGAAACCACCTCTCATCCAGAGCCGCCGTTTGGTGTTATGTCTCTGCCGGGCGCTTGTAAAGTTGGGAACGTCTGGCTTTGACAGGCGAGTGCATACTTAACATAGCTTTTGGTAGCTCTCTCACTTTAAAAGAGGCATTTTAGTTTTTACGGGCCAAAGTTGTGCTAAAAGTTGAAAAATCCATGCTAAAAAGTAAGAAATGTCCTTCACTAAGGGGCTTACCAATAGTAATAAATTAAACATTTGCACCCTCTGTAAACTCAAGGCTATAACAGTTTGTATGTGTGTGAATGCACCAGAGATCTCCAATGAGGAGTTGAAAGCTGCAGAAGTGTAAGCTGAGCTAAGTGTATGGGTCATCTCCCCTAAAGGAGTGGAGGGCCCACATATTGCTTGGCCATGGTTCCTGTGGCATGCTGTGCGTGACTGATGCCAGCGGCGTTGTGAAA
This sequence comes from Holocentrus rufus, assembly GCA_900302615.1. Classification (NCBI taxonomy): domain Eukaryota; kingdom Metazoa; phylum Chordata; class Actinopteri; order Holocentriformes; family Holocentridae; genus Holocentrus; species Holocentrus rufus. Next base: position 3,717 of record OMLF01013184.1, on the reverse strand, counting down.
CATCCGTCGTCGTGTTGAAACATACAGGGACACGAGTCAAATACAACATGGGCTTCTGCAGACATCTGTCTCCTGGATGCAAACTCAAAGATTTGGACCAGATTTCGCCCCATTAAGGCCGCTCCATACATACTTGCAAGATTGAGATGAAAATACCACATTATTTTCCACTCAAGTTTCCACTCGAGTCTTGTTGAAAATTTGGCTTTGTTTTTTTTAAATAACTTTATCAGTGTGCCTATACATCCTTAAACTGAGGGAGGAGATTAACAAATAAGACTTACATATGTGCTCACATAAAAGTCACTCTTTTGGAGTTTTTTTTTTTTCTGTGAATAATGCTGATGGTGTGATGTCATATCAAAATATTCACTTTACAACCATCTAAGACATTAACGACAATGACCAAGGGCTTTTTCCTAGATTCCCCATTTAGCCAAGACACTCAACAACCACACAGTGAGAAGTGCATTGACAAAAAAAAATTCCTCAGTTTCCTCAATGCACCATGATGCAATGCAGTCACAGTTTGTATCTTTGCAGATCTGTTGTTGGTGGCATGTGATATATAATAAAACAGTAATTTGAGCAATTTGAATGCCTGAGCATTGCACAGCACGGCATTGTACTCTCTCTCTCTACTCGTTCTTTTTCTCTACTGGAAAAACGTAGTGCCATCACTATCACTCTCTCTTCCTGAACATATATAGTACAAAAGAGCCACGTTTTCTGGTGCTTGTTGAAAATCACTCAAGAAATTCAATGACTGGGGTAAAAATAGAATAGAGGAGATGCTGTAAATCACATTGGTAAACCCTGAAACTCAATGAACATCATATGCTGATATCTACCAGTGATAGAGTATCTGAGATCCCTTCACCTGCTTGCATTTTATCTTATTTTTTAACCCTTGGACCAAGATTACAAAGTTAAGGCTGTCACTAAAAGTAACTAAGCCAAATTCACAGAGTCATTTCCACTTCTTTTAGCTGATATAAGTGGAAATTGAGGAGTGGAGGCTTTGAGTTAGGCTGGATTAGAGTGGCAGATTAATCTACAGCACCAAAGGGCCTTGGAGAGAGTGGTGTGAGTTTCCCAGGGCTTAAGCATCTCATCAGGCAGCATCAGTGCTGGGGCAGCCCCTCTCAACAGAGCTAATCCTCAGTCTGTAGAGGGCCACTTCTACAACTCCATGAATTTCGCAGGTGGCTCGCATCTCAAGTAGGTTTGAACTGTTTGGACTGGAGGGCATGTCTGAGAGAGAGGGTGGGTGAGGGGCAGCATTCGACATTTTTGGGGGAGGAACATGTAGAGCAATCTGAAGGAATGCTCCAATGTTTTGGGCAAAATAATTGAAGTTAGATGGTAGGAACTATAACCGATGAACACGTAGGTTCAGCAGTTATAGTTCCTACCTTCTAGCTTCTTCTAAAATTACCCGTTTGTTTTTTTTTTTAATCCCAAGATGTGTATTTCAAATATGCGATACATTGTGTAAATAAGACAGCTTTAGAGTTGCTGTAAGGTTTATTTTTTCACTTTGACGGAGTTAGATTAGCCAACTCCTGTAGACTTCAAGTCTTTTTGCTAATCTAACAAGAAATGCTAACCATCGGAACCAAAGCAATGGACGTACAGAAGTGAAAATGGTATACAACATCTGGTCTTTTTCTTTGGCAAAATGGGATATTGCCCAAAACACTGGAGTATTTCTTTAACTGCATTGTGTCTCTGATTTTGCAGTCTAGATCTGTCAGGAAAAAGCTAACTATGCTGTTTTGGCTCACTAAAACCCTTTGTCATCTGTTGTCAATGAGTTTGAGGCAGTGTCTCTATCTCTCTCCTGCTTCCTTATATTAACCTGACAGCTAATACTGTTGAATACTGCAAGAAAAAGCAATCGAATGTTTCACATGGGTTGACGAAAAGAGTGCTTAAAGTAACGCATCCTGCTAATGGTGTTTCCACGTTTGAGACTTCTGTAAGTGACTGGCAAGTTAAATTGCCGCAAGCCATCTATAAATATTTGAAACACTGGCCCAGGTTTGCTGAGGAAGCAACAATCCAATCCAAGTTATTGTTCTCACACCACACAGTTACAGCATGGCACATATGGTTTGATCCACCAACAGAATATCTGATCCCTGAAGCTCAAGGTTTGTCATGTTAACAAACACTTACCTCACCTTTACAGCTGGATTTTGGCAGGCCAGAGTGGAATACTTGGTGTTTTTAAAAGGGTAGAATTGGAACAGCAACTTTTGAATTACTTATCTCTGACTAACACTCCAATAATTTAGCAATATCTATGTTGTTGCGTAACCGATAATTCTGCAATACTTTTTGAGTGGACCATTCATAGCCCAGAACAATCAATGCGTTTTTTTCTGTTTTGTGTCGCAGCACCACACTAACTTTATTAAGATAATACTTTGACTACCCCCCTCTCCCCCATCCTTTGAGGTCATCCTCGCCTTTTGTGGTCCAAAAAGGTCCATGAACCATAAGCAGGGGGCACGAAGGGGGTAATGGGGGGTGTTCAGGGGTTGTCCAAAATCTAACCTCTGCCTGTCTACGCCTCTCACCAATTATTCCTTTTCGCTGTGATTTGTCTTACTGATGTGTCACAAAATTGCTAAGATGGGATGGACCCGGACTCTGGCCTCCAAAGCTCCTGGGTGGTCAGTCTGACAGCTGACACCGACCGACTCTCTCAGCATCAGTGACATGGTTGAGCCTTAATCTATGTGGCAAGCAAACGCCATTATTGTCATTAGTCTCCCGAGGCCTTCTAAGGGTCAGGAGAAGCTTATTTAGTTACTTAGGCAGACGGTGAAGGTCCAAAGGGGAGGGGAGGGTGAGGGTCAGTGTGGGTGTCTGATGTGGCTCCATGTGATGTGATGTTCCACAAACACTGTGTTTCACAGCTCACCCCCCTCCATATTGATGCTTTGTCGTTGTTAAATTGAGTTGCTGACAGATGTAGGGCCAGGCTGAATGTAAATCTGATGTCTGAATCTAAAGTGGATTGTCTGTTCCAGGTTGCCTCAGCGTCCTTCACAACTGAAACGAACTTGATTGCTGGGAGTTTGTGTGTGTATATTTGCTCTCAGTGTGAGGTGTTTAAAGAGCCATCACAAGAACTGTTCAAACGTATGTTTCTACTTTGATGTTTAAATTAGGCTCACATGTGTAAGTTATCAAGGGGAGAGGTTTCATCTGGACCAGTGACAACTTCTAGCATGCCTGTCTTGTGGACCACGTACCATATAAGAGATAAAGACATACCGTCTTAAATAACTAGAAAGACTCAAAGGAGATGGACCGAGAGAGTGGCACAGTGAGCCAAAGAGATGCAGAGACATCTGGACCCTTTACAGCCATACCCCATCTTCTGGCAGAGGAACCAGCATCAGCATTACATTTAATAAGACCTCCCCACCACCACCACCACCACACCACGAGCAATTAGTTCAGCATGGCTTATATCTCAGCCTGTCTCTGTCCCTACGGGAAAGACGACCAATTAGGCCGCTGAGGGGAACACAGGAGGAGAGAGCCAAAGAATGAGAGAAATGTAAACCCAAAGTGAAAGGCTGGGGAAAATACCAGCCGCATGCTAAATAACAATGGACAACTTTAGTCGGTGAGGGGACTGTCGACAGCCTTCAGGCGAGCCAGAGATGCAGATGTTTGAAATCTTCACTCCAGTGCCAT